>PISX010017024.1:0-44572 GCA_004024625.1 Mellivora capensis
GCAGAAGCTTTTGATCTTGATGAAGTCCCAAAAGTTCATTTTTGCTTTTGTTTCCTTTGCCTTTGGTGACATATCTTGAAAGAAGTTGCTGTGGCTGATATCAAAGAGGTTACTGCCTATGTTCTCCTCTAGGATTCTGATGGATTCCTGTCTCACACTGAGGTCCTTTATCCATTTCGAGTTTATCTTTGTGTACGGTTGAACAAGAACATTTCAATTAAAACAGGCACTGGCTCCAGCACTAGGACAGGGTCCTAGAAGTCTCCTGAAGTGCCAGTTCTTAACTGTTGTTGCCAGGTCATGGAAGGCTTGGGGAGTATCAGGGAAGAGGAAGAGATGCCTCCTGGGACACTGGACCACACCCAAGGGCAGGTGTTTACTAATTGGTTAGTAACTGGGTTGAACATCAACCCTGTATTACTCATAAGAGTTTCACAATCTGGATCAAACTTCTCAGACTCATATTTTTCTACCTCCTGCAGCCAAAACTCAGATCAACTAATACACCCTTTCCCTTAGATCCACCTGGAAAATTCCCAATTCACTCTCAAATTCTAGCTCAAATGTAAATTCCTCTAGGGAGTCTTTCCTGATCACCCCAAGATAGAGTTAACACCTTTCTGGTATTTTTCATAATATATTATGTTGGACTCTACTATAGCACTTTGTTCAATCAAGAAATTATACTGAGTCCCTTCCATGTCATAAGAATTGAGCCAATAAATACCCTATAGGTATTATAACTTTCTGTCTGTCTTCCACATTTGACTCTATCTCCAAAAGTCACTAGGCGAAGTCTTGCTGTTCTTTTCATCTCCTATAAGACTAGTGCAGCACCTGGCAACCAATAGAAACTCAACATGTATTTGCTGAATAGGTGCATTATTTTCATTCAGGCAGTCTGAAAGTGACCCATTCTGTCAACATTGATTGAGTGCCCTCTATGATCTAAGCATTACGCTAAGCACTGGGAATTCAAAGATTGCTGATATAGTCCCTGGCCTCAAGATGTTTACAGACTAGTGGTGAGATTAATAACATTCTAGAATATCACATCATCATATAATGGGAAATGCTAGTTAGAGATAAGCACAGAGAGTAAGGACAGCAGAGAGAAGTGTCCCCACCCACACTGCTCCAAAGCATGGATGGTGTGCTCCAAGAGATTCCTCAGGATCCTAAATTCTAGGCTGTCAGATACAGAAGTCTATGAGTAGGGGACTTTTGTGAAAAGATACCCTATAATGATGAGTTCTTAACCTGGATCTAACCTGAACTGCAATACGAAAGTGTGTGTGAGATGTGTGTGTGGTTTTCTTAAGGAGGTATCTGTATGGGTACTTATGGGTATGGTTGGAGTACACTGGTGGGTGGGTAGCTGAGTGGGTAAATGTGTTAGTGAGAAGAGTGTATTATGTGTACAAGCAGATATATTATGTCGGTGTGTGGGGGTGGTGTGCGGAAGGTTGATGTGTGGCCATGTGAGAGTGAATACATGTGCAGGTGTGTGGGGGTGTTAACGGGTATATGCGTGGGTGGTTGGAGGAGTTGTGGTCTTTGTATAAGTAGGTATTGGGGAGTGTGTGAGGGGATGGGTATGTTTTGTACATTTTTCTGAGGAGGTCCAAAGAGGTCTATGTCTAAAACATGATTAAGAACATCCCCTGGATATTCTTCCCTTTCCCTCTGAAGAACATCTGAGCTTGTCAGTCTAGAGCGTCCCCATATAGGGGACAGGCCTGAGTATAGTACAGGCCTCGTGAACTGGATATCACCCAGCTGTTCTGCAGGGACACAAAACGACTCCTAAGGAAAGGAGGGCATCTGTTACTGCACACTATTGCCTTTATTCTATTTCTGGGCCTTCCTTGCATCAGAAGGGCAAAAAGGAGGAGGTAGGGTGGTGAGCTACAGCTTCAGAAGTAAAAGCAGCTGGGGTTCCAGTGTCCATAATGGACCTACAAGCCGGCCCTGCGCCTCCCCTTGAGCACCTGCTGAACTACTTGGCTTCCAATCAGGTCCTGGGCTGGTCAACCCCTGAGATGTGTGAAGCACCCCAGGGTGATCCAGGCATGACCCTGCTTGCTGTATTGATACGCCCACCCTGACTGCATCAGTTCCCCAATCTACACAGATGCCTGCCCTGGGCTGGGCAAAGCAAGTGACAACATGTGGCCAGCAATGTTCAAAACCTGACAAAGCATCTGGCAGCTCTGCTGGTCTCTCCAGTTCAGTAAACCAGCCCAGCCCCGATAATAACATCCCTGAAAGCTTTTCTTGAAATTACATTTTTTTAAAGATTTTATTTACTTATTTGGCAGACAGAGATTACAAGTAGGCAAGAGAGGCAGGCAGAGAGAGAGGGGGAAGCAGGCTTTCCGCGGAGCAGAGAGCCCCCGATGTGGGGCTCGATCCCAGGACCCTGGGATCATGACCTGAGCCGGAAGCAGAGGCTTTAACCCACTGAGCCACCCAGGTGCCCCGAAATTACATTTTTAAAATCCAGCACCACTCCTTTTATGATGAAGGCTCGTAGCAGTGAAGCAATTCAAGTATCCTCAGGTGAAGTTTCATGAAGGGCAGCCAGGAATGCTGCCATGTTCTTCCTGGGCTACTCACTGGATGGCTGACTATCTGGGATAATCCATCTTTTCAAATCCCTGTTAAGGGGCTCAGGGAAAATACCACCTTTTCAGCATACCCACAAAATGCACAGGTGTAGGTCTAGAAGTCTGGCCAGGGCTGCATCATGGAAGTGAGAGGTTTGTCTATAGACTCATGGAATTGTACCCAAAACATCAGTAGAAAGAGAGCAAGGCTGGTTATGTCCGTGAGCATGGGAAATATACTCCCATCTCATTGTTGGCATCGGCCTCTAGGGCCACTACCCTTTCTGCTCTGAGCATCTTCACCAGATTGACTAGGTGAAACAAAATTTAACCACCCATGTTTCCTTAACCTCATCGCAATCCCTTGAGCATTGTAGGTATATGAGAAAAATTGGTTATTTCTTGCCCAGGGTTCCGGGACCAAGAGGGCCAATCAGGACACAAAAATAATAAATTGAACACAAAATTTTTAATGCAAAAAAAACTGTCCTGGATTTTCTCTAATCATCTTAACTTCAATGTAATAGTTTTCTGTTTACTTGTTTGTCAGTTTGTCTTTTGGTTTCTAGAGGAGAAAGGATAGGAGAAGAAAAATTGGAAGAAGAGGATTCAAAGAGGGGAAGAGAGGGGTAGGAAAAAGGGTTTTGGTTCAAGGTAGTTATGCTGTGGTAGAAGACAATATTTTTTAAATACACGGACTTCTCAAAATGGCATTATGATGGGGAAAGAAAATTGTGTGTAATACTCTTAAGCCATCAGAAAGAGGAAAATCTGGGGTACCTGGATGGCTCTGTCCATTGAGCATCTGCCTTCAGCTGAGGTCATGATCCCGGAGTCCTGGGATCGAGTCCCATATCGGGCTCCCTGCTCAACAAGGAGTCTGCTTCTCTTTTTGCCCTTTACCCTACTTGTGCTCTTTCTCTCTCTCTCTCTCTCCCTCTCTCTCTCTCTCAAATAAGTAAATAAAATCTTTATTTTAAAAAAAGGAGGAAAATCCTGCCCCCTGTGACACCATGGATGGACATGGAGGGCATTATGCTAAATGAAATGAGTCAGACAGAGAAAGAAAAATTCTGTAGGAGCTCTTTTATATGTGGAATCTAAAAAACAAACAAATTCACAGAAAAAGAGATCAGATTTGTGGCTACCAGAAGTGAGGTGTTGAGGGGAGAAGGAAGTGGAGGAAGGTGGTCAAAACATACAAACTTCCAGTTATAAAATGAGTAAGTACTGAGGATATATTGTACAACATGATGATTATGGTAAACTCTGTTGTATGGTATATTTGAAAGTTGCTAAGAGAGGAAACACTGAAAGTTCTCATCACAAAGAAAAAAAATTGTTTTCTTCCTGTGTGTGTGTGGTCTGTGTGTGTGCATGGGATAATGGGTGTTAACTAAACCTTATGGCGGTAATCATTTTGCAATATATGTAAGGAAAGGCACTAGGCTGTGCACATTAAACCTATGTATATAGTTCTGTATGTTAACTATATCTCAATAAAACTGAAAGGAAATATAAAACATTATTGTAAGTATAATCTTACCCTAAATGTAAGTTCTGTTTTCCTTTTATTTTTTGAAGGTTTTATTTACTTATTTGAGAGGGAGACAGAACACGAGCCAGGGCAGGGCCAGAGGGAGAGGGAGAGGGACAAGCAGACTCTGCACTGAGCCTGGAGCCCAGCATAGGACTCGATCACAAAACCCTGGGACCATGACGTGAGCCAAAGTCAGGTGCTTAACCAACCGAGCCACGCAGGCGCCCCAGATTCTGTTTTTTCACATTTAAAAAGCTGAACTGGGGCGCCTGGGTGGCTGTCATTAAGCATCTGCCTTCAGCTCAGGTCATGATCCCAGGGTCCTGGAATCGAGCCCTGCATCGGGCTCACTGCTCAGCAGGAAGCCTGCTTCCCCCTCTCCCAATCCCTCTGCTTGTGTTCCCTCTCTTGCTGTGTGTCGCTCTCTCTCTTTCAAATAAATAAATAAGATCTTGGGGTGCCTTGGTGGCTCAGTGGATTAAGCCTCTGCCTTCGGCTCAGGTCGTGATCTCAGGGTCCTGGAATCGAGCCCCGTATCAGGCTCTCTACTCAGCGGGGAGCCTGCTTCTCCCTCTCTCTCTGCCTGCCTCTCTGCCTACTTGTGATCGCTCTCTCTGTCCAATAAATAAATAAAATCTTTAAAAATAAATAAATAAATAAGATCTTTAAAAAAATAAATTAAAAAAAAATAAAATAAAAAGCTGAACCGATAAGAGACGATGTCATTGGGTTCTGTTCTTTCCTTGGTAAAAGGCCAAATCTACGTTTTGCCCAATGCCAAGTCAAACATGGAGGGGAAGGGGGGGAAGAGCAAGGAAGAACTGGAAATGTGATCTTGGTAATGAGACAGAGCAGAAAAAGAGAAGAAAAGGAAACTTCTGGGGCCCACTGGGCAGTTCTGGGAAGTGGGAGGCCCACGTCAGAGCTGCAGATTTGAGGACCAATTTGCGGTGACTGCCATATCTCCCAGGCAGCACAGCGTCACAGAGCCTGGGTTGCCAGGGGGGCAGAATGGGAGCGATAAGTCCTCCAGGAACCATCTGTGGCAGCCCTCTAAGAGGGGAAGGGGACATTTAGTATCGCTTTTGTTAATTAGATTCAAACCGACAGTTTATTTCCACACTTCTGGGTTTGAGATAAAAGACTGGAAAGCCAGCTTTAAAACTTTAGCCACACCTTATCCAGAAACAGATGCTTGATGTGAGGCTAGAGTGGTAACCAGCCCCCCATTTAGTCTGGACAATGGTTGTCAAGCAGGGTCTCCTGGGAGGGGTGACTAGTTTCTGCTACCTTAGCAGAGCCACTCTGGGACCCCATCTTGCATGCAAAAAATACCCAAGTGTTTTCTCCTTGATTTCAGAGAAATTCCAGCCCTCCAATAAAACCTCAAACCACATCTTCTGTTAGACAAAACGACTCCATGGATATAGCACTCCAAACATGGTAAAGACTTACATGTGATTAGAAATTTCTGGTCACTTTTAGGTTTCCATCCTACTTACCAGTTTAGGATGGGGAGTGATATACAAGATATATCAAGAGTTTCCCTTGGTCCCTCTGACTTGATTCCAAACGTCATAATCTGCCTATCATAACCCTGGGAAGAAGGATCAGATACAAAAGCATATGGGGTACTAACAGACAAGACCCAATTTATTGATCAACAACATCGAAGTAGAGACTTTAACTTGAATTTGGAGTTTAGGGAATAATATGATTAATGCCTAACACTTGATTTCCTCTTCTTGGCAACACAGCCTCTCTGATTGGGTGTCTACTCCAAGAGTGGATAAACAAGAGAAGCTACTCCAATTTCACCTGAAACCCAGACAGGAGATGAAGAAGGTAGAAGTGGAATGGAATCAGACTTCTTGGCCTTTGTCTCTCCTTAGATGGCTACAAGTAGGAAGGAGGGTTGAAGTTGGTGGGGAAAAGACAACTGAAAAAATTTGGCAGTGGTGTCCAGGAGGAGGGAAGAGGGGAAAGGAAGTGGAAGGCTTCCAGACAAGAGGAGACCATCCCCAGGCTTTTCCAAGCTGGAGGCCCTCAGGTTTTGTATCCTGCTCACATTTCTTTGCAGAGCTCCTCCAAGCTCCAGCACCATGTGTCACTGCCTACGGGAATATATCATACTGGCTGTGTCCTTAACCTTCCTGAGCCTCCTCCTCCAAGAGAATAATGAAGAGCATCTTACATGTAACTTATCATTGGTAAGTACCAGAGACTGAGATTGGACTGTTTGTCAACCCTTCGGTCAGGGGGAGTTTTTTCCAGTCATGCAAACACTCTAGTTATCACCACAGAAGTTCTAAGACGAGGACACTTGAAGAATCAGGAGAGTGTCAGAGAAAAGGTAAATACTGAACCAGCCTTGAAAGATGTATAATATTTGAATAAAGGCAAGGAGGAAGTGAGGGTAGTTTAAGTGTGGAGAGAGCAATGCACAGATACTTCTAGAAAACCATGCTGACTGGCAGGACCTGCATGAGATGAGGCCTGTCTGAGTGTGGCCACTTCCCTCACCAGAGCCTGGCATGAGAGATGTCATTTGTCCCATTTCTCATACAAAGGAATTGAGACACAGAGCCCTAAATTAACTTCTCCCATATGACATCTGCACATAGAGAAAACCAAATCCAATGCGGGTCGTGCTCGGGTTTTGGGAGTCTGTATTTCTTTAATGCCTTTCCTTAATGCCAGCTACAGCAAAGCGTTAGTGGATGTGGGGAAGTGGTTGAGAAAAGTGCACATGGTTGGAGTGGAGTAAAAGAAAGGGCTTTAGAATTGAGGCATTGTGGGCAACTTCCACCAGGACAGGACCAGACACCGGACTTCAGTACTTGCCACAGAAGCCAGCACAGTCTAAGCCAAGTTAGAAGACTTTGGCCAGACTGATAATGGTAGGAGAAATTAGGTGTGAGGCATGGTGGGGCAAGCATGTTCTACTCTACAGAAGCCTAGGAACCTCCTACAGGTATTCCTACTTTCTACCTGATTCCAGGGCCCACCACCCCTTCTGGAAAGTCTTGTGTGTTCTCATGGTGAGGTGTGGGACAGCAGTCAGCTAAGTCCTGACACTTGGGCTCTCTGGTGACTGGATCCTGAGGCTTGCCCTGCCTGTCTTAAAAGGGGGATCTGCACCTTACTTGTCTCCAGGGACCTCAGGATGAACATCAGGGCTAATGTTCATCTTATCCTCAGCAGGAGGAAAAGAAGAAAATACTGTGGCAGCTCAGTCAGGAGCAAATCAGCTCTGAAAGCAAGGACCATCTGGTGACCTTCAAGGACACACAGAATCCCTCCCCTTTACCACAAGATGCCAACTACAAATTCCTGGCTGGATCCCCTCCCCAGAAAAAGAGTGAGTATAGGGGAGGGAGGTGTCAGACAAAGTGTTCCAACAAGAAAAAGGAAGATGGGTAAAAAGGGAACATAAGCTGGTGTCTGGGGAGGAAAGCAGGGTGCTCTGAGGGAGGGCCATGCTATGAAATTTGGTGCCGTTTATAATGCTGAGTGTACTTTCTTCCCACTGGTCTCCCCCTTGAATGACTAACAAGTTGAGACGTTCACAGTGACTGTTAAGTGACCTGTTAAGGAGCCATCCCATAGTGAAGCTCTCGGAGGAGGTAGGGGTAAGACAGGATGGAAGAGCAGGAGAGGAGAGAAGAAGAGAGGGGAGGGAAGGGGAGGAGAGGGGTAGAGCGCTATGGTAAAAAGCACTGTGTAGAGGAATGAAAAGGCTGGTTAGGTACTGATGAACTGTACCCTAGATTGCCAGAACCCATGGGTTTATGCAGGTCCCTGGAGATCCTCTAATCCAGTTCTGTCTGATCCACAGTAGCTGAGATAACTCTGATGTCCTTCTGATTTTTCTGATTTCTGATTTTTCTAGATTACTAAAGATAGGTAACACAGCCTACTGAGGAACAGAGACAAGACAATGTCCTCTGTATTCCAAGGGCCAGAAAGAGGGAAGGAGTCACCATGAACTGCCTGGGTTCTCATCAACAAACAAGTATAACATCCCAAGATCTTCCATGAAGGAGTTATTGCCCTATCTAGAGTTATGGCAGTCTTTATAGTGGTGGAATTGTGATCATGGTGGAACTGACTTTGGATCAGATCTATACACCTGTCCTGTTCTGTTTGGGCTGCTATAACAGAATCCATAGACTGGGTGCCTTATAAACAACAGGAATTTATTTCTCACAGTTTTGGAAGCTGGGAAGTCCAAAGTCAAGATGCTGGCAGATTTACTGTCTGATGAGGGTCTGCTTCCTGGTTCATAGATGACTGGCTGCATCTTTGGGTAAAGGAATTCTCAGGTTTCTTTTATAAGGGCATTGATCCCATTCATAAAGGCTCCACCCCCAAAGCCTAATCACCTCCCACAAGCTCCATCTCCCAGTACTGTCACCTTGGAAGTTAGGATTGCAACATATAAATTTCAGGGGACATATTCAGGCCATAGCAAGACCAAAATCTCCAGTGTGCCAAGGTTGAGACCTTGCTGAGGCAAAGTTTGCTTAGTTGGGATTCAGCAATGGACATTTAAAACATCTATGAATAAAACAAAATACGTTGAATCCCCTAGAACTGTATGCAAAATTTGGTAGGAATTCATATGTGCATTTTTCCTAGAAGAAAATACTTTCATCACAGCATTAAAATACCATATCTACCTTTATTTATTTATTTGAGAGAGACAGAGATAGCAAGAGAGAGCAGGAGCAGGGAGAAGAGGGAGAAGCAGGCTCCCCGCTGAGCAGAGAGCCCAATGTGGGGCTCAATCCCAAGAGCCCAGGATTATGATCTGAGCTGAAGGCAGACTCCTAACCAATTGAACCACCAAGGTGCCCTGAAATTATTCCTGAATTTAAAAGGAAAAAAAATACTTGAGTCTACCAGTTGCCTCTCACTAGAATATTTATTCCCTCATTTCTTTTTTTAAAGATTTAATTTATTTATTTGAGAGAGGAGAGAGCACGAGTGAGGGGAGAGGCAGAGGGGCAGGGAGAGAGAGAATCCCAAGCAGACTCTCCAGTGAGCACAGAGCCCAACACGGGACTCAATCTCACAAGCCTGAGATCATGACCTGAGCCAAAACCAAAAGTCAGACACTTAACTGACTGAGCCACCCGGATACCCCAATTCTCCCATTTCGTGAGAAACAATAACATCACAGAAAACCATGAACACATCTAAAAAAGAATAAAATTCCCATGTTCCTTGCAATTTGGTTGGCCAATAAAATGAAAGCAAAACTTTGGGAGAGATTTCCATTAAAAAATTGCAATAGAGGTTTAGTCAGCTGGCAGAAACCTTTTTCATATTGACCTAATAATTCTTTATCTTGTTACTTTGCTATTGCTTTCAATCAGACGCTATTTATATTTTGTTCAACTTTTCTAGTTGTCTTGCATAAGAAGGCTCAAATTACCTAAATTGCTATTATAAAAAAATTTTATGTATAACTTGAAAAGATCGTCAACACACACCATTAAATGAAAAATCCCCAGCTTCAGTATAATGTATACAAAATTATTCATTCATGTGAAAAAATTCTATGCATTTTCATTTAGCATAATTATAAAACGAAACTATAGAAGACTCTATTACTGGCAATTTGTCTATGAATCCTATAAAAACTCTCCCGATTAAAACAACTAAATATACTACACATACTACATAAAAGTTGCTTTTAAGTGTATCAAAGAAATGAAAAGAATATAAGAAATACTGAAAGACCAAAAAGTTAAATAAAAATAAGAATCCAGATAAGTTAAATAAGGACTTAAGCTGAATTTTGCTCTGAGGAAATTAACCAAACATCAGTAACACTGACCTCCATTTTTTAAATTTATTTTTTAATTTAAATTCAGTTAATTAACATATAGTGTACTATTAGTTTCAGAGGTAGAGTTCAGTGATTCATCAGTCTTAATTTAACACCCAGTGCTCATTAAATCCGGTGCCCTCCATAATGTCCATCACCCATTTACCCCCATTCCCCCACCCCTCACCCTTCCAACAACCCTCAATCTCTTTCCTATGAGCTCCATTTTTTTAAATTTTTATTTATTTGTCAGAGAGAGAGGGAGAGAGAGAGCGAGCACAGGCAGAGGCAGAGGGAGAAGCAGGCTCCCTGCCGAGCAAGGAGCCCGATGTGGGACTCGATCCCAGGACGCTGGGATCATGACCTGAGCCGAAGGCAGCCGCTTAACCAACTGAGCCACCCAGGCGTCCCCTATGAGCTCCATTTTTGACAGCTGTGTGGAGTGCATGAGACTAAAGAAAAGGTCAGGGATACTTAAGATTTTGTGGATAATGGGAGACCGCTATGTAAATCTGTTATACCAAACAACTACATCTCATCATAGAGAGCTGGAAAGAGACAACTCCACAGAAGGGAACAGAAATAAATTACCTGTCTCAGTCTGCACTATCAGACGGGGAAAAAGTTTTTCCCTGATATTCCTAAACACAAGTTGTCCTTTATGGACAAATGGACAAAATGACAAAACGGAAAAACTCACCTCAAAAAAAAAAAAAAAAAAAGAACAAGAGGTAGTACTGACTGCCAGGGACCTAATCAATACAGACATTAGTAAGATGTCGGAACTAGAGTTCAGAATGATGATTATAAAGATACTAGCTGGGCTTGAAAAAAGCACAGAAGATACTAGAGATCCCTTTCTGGAGAAATAAAAGAACTAAAATCTAACCAATTTCAAATCTAAAAGGCTATTAATGAGGTGCAATAAAAAATGAAGGCTCTTGGGGCGTCTGGGTGGTTCAGTCCATTAAGCAAGCATCTGCCTTCGGCTCAGGTCATGATCCCGGGTCCTGGGATCAAGTCCCACATCCGGTTCCCTGCTCAGTGGAGCCTGCTTCGCTCTCTTCCTGCTGCTCCCCCTGCTTGAGTTCTCTTGCTGACAAATAAATAAATAAATAAAATCTTAAAAAAAAAAAAAAAAAGAAAGCTCTCAGGTGCCTGCGTGGCTCAGTAGGTTAAGCAGCTGCCTTTGGCTCAGGTAATGGTCCCAGGGTCCTGGGATCAAGTTTCCCATTGGGCTCCCTGCTTCTGCCTCTCTTGCTCCTCCTGCTTGTGGTCAATCTCTCTCTCTCTCTGACAAATAAATAAATGAACTCTTAAAAAAAAAGAAGAAGAAGACATGGCTCTAGCAATTCTTCTTTCTGTCATCTGTATCATTAAATTTTCACTCTACTGGGTCATTATCATCAGCATTCTTAAAAAAGAAAGAAAACTTCTCTTGTCTCCATTTGCTCTGCCAACGATCTCCTGATTTTTTTTTTGTCTTCCTTTACAGCAAAACTCCTTCAAAGAGCTGTTCCTAGTTTTCCTGCTTCCAATTTCCCCTCTCCCACTCCTCTCAGGTTCAATGGAATCAGATCTTTACCCCTGACGTGCAACCAGACAAATATCCATGACTTTCACCAAGTGAACATACTCACGCAGATCAAGAAGTAGAATGTCACCCGCACCTCAGAAGGCTCCATACTCACTCCCATTCACAGAGGTAACTACTACTCAGATGCAACTTTAGTTTTGCCTATTTTAGGAACTTATATAAAAGAGATAATACAGTATGCATTCTTTCATACTAGCTTCTTTTGCATTGTGTTGGGGATTTTTCCATGTTGTTATGATAGTCGCAGTTTGTTCATTTTCATTGTTGAGCAGTATTCCATTGTGTGGAAAAATCAAACTTATATTAAAAGTTATTTTTTATTCTGTATCTGATATTTTCAATATTTGAAGTCTTCTCAGCTCTGGTTCTGTTATGCTTTTTGTTGTTGTTGTTGTTGTTGTTGTTGTTTTTGGTTCTCATTATAGTGTCATAGTTCCTTGTGGGTTTTGTGAATTTTTACCGTGAGCCTATGTTTTTTAGAACTTTGTGAGGATTCTCTGTGTCCTAAATTTCTCCAAAAGATTTACATTTGCCTTTTCCCAGAATCTTGGGAGGCACTACTAACTTGAACTATGACCAATTTAAAAATATAATCTTTTTTTAAAAAGATTTTATTTATTTATTTGACAGAGAGATAGAGAGAGAGCACAAGTAAGCAGAACAGCAGGCAGAGGGAGAGAGAGAAGCAGGCTTTCCGCTAAGCAGGGAGTCCAATGCGGGGCTCTATCCCAGGATCCTGGAATCATGACTTGAGCTGAAGGCCGTGGCTTAACCAACTGAGCCACCCAAGCGCCCCTAAAAATATAATCTTGGCCAGAGATTTTTGGGAGCACTTGGTTATGTTTTTTTTTTTTAAAGATTTTATTTATTTATTTATTTGACAGAGATTACAAGTAGACAGAGGCAGGCAGGGAGAGAGAGGAGGAAGCAGGCTCTCCGCGGGGCAGAGAGCCCGACATGGGGCTCGATCCCAGGATCCTGGAATCATGGGATCATGACCTAAGCCTGGGATCATGGCCTAAGCCGAAAGCAGAGGCTTTAACCCACTGAGCCACCCAGGCGCCCCGCACTTGGTTATGTTAATTTGGGTCACAGCAAATCCATAAAGGACAACTTGTGTTTAGGAATATCAGGGAAAAACTTTTTCCCCGTCTGATAGTGCAGACTGAGACAGGTAATTTATTTCTGTTCCCTTCTGTGGAGTTGTCTCTTTCCATTTTGTCATTTTGTTCAGAGAAGAATAGGTGAATAAGAGAACAACAACAACCCCAGAAAAATATACACTAAACAAATCAGAAGAGACACAAAACCAGGGGGAAAAGAAAGGGGGAAAAAAGAAGATTATGATCAGGCTGGTGAATAGAACAAAGCCACACCCTAGATTTGGGGTGTATTTTGTTCTTTTTTTTTTTCCAAAGATTTTATTTATTTATTTGTCAGAGAGAGAGAGAGAGAGCGAACACTGGCAGAGGGAGGCAGAGGGAGAGAAGTAGGCTCCCTGCCGAGCAAGGAGTCTGATGTGGGACTCGATCCCAGGACGCTGGGATCATGACCTGAGCCGAAGGCAGCTGCTTAACCAACTGAGCCACCCAGGCGTCCCATGTATTTTGTTCTGTTAGAAGAAACTGCCTCCCAAAATTTTAAAGAAAGAAAAACATACCTATACAAAAAATAAGGTTAAATACAAAGAAGGGATAAAATATGATGGTAAAAATGAAAATTAAAAAAAGATTTTTTTTTTAAATAAAAGAAAAGAAAAAAGAAAGAAAATTAAAAAAAAAAAACTCTGAAAGACTAAAGAATCATGAGGGAAAAACGGTGAAGTCTATGTGCTGTATTGCCCTAGCACTGGAGTTCCACAGTTCTCATTGATCCGTGGACTTGGTCTTGGCTGGATGTTCTTGCTGATCTTCTGGGGGAGGGGCCTATTGCAGTGATTCTCAAATGTCTTTGCCCGCGGTGGAATTGCACCACCTTGCCAGGGGCCAGGCTAAGTAATCTGCTCGAGTTCATTCTCAGGAGCTTTTGTTCCCTGAACGCTTTCCGCTTTCCGTAGAGTTCCGGAGGACAGGAATGAAAATGACGACCTCCAGTCTCCGGCCCCAAAGAGCCGAGAGCTCGGGCCCCACTCCTCAGTGCGCCCTCAGAGAAAAGCGCCCAGTCACTCCCGTCTCCCTGGTCTTGGGTCATGCTCCGAGCTCACCCGGCCTGGGAGCATTTCTGTCTCCGGCGCACAGCCCCGTTTGGAGTCTCCAAACCCAGCAGATTCCTGCCCTGTGCTCCCAAGCCACTCCTCCCAGAGGAGGAAGCAAGGGGGGGGGTCTCCCCAAATCTGCTGCTTGTTGGGTCCCTGTCTGAAGAGCAGTGGCCCGACTGTGCCTTGGATCACAGTTTAAGGTAACCCTGAGCTGAGAACCCCCTCCTTGGCTCCGTCTCTTCCGCCGGCTGCCCCGCTCCGATCCCTGGGAGCTCGGCCACACTCAGACATCCCAGGTCTTTCCGTGACCCTGCAGGTCCTGGTACCGCACTGTCCCCTTGAGAGCTCCAATCCCCACTTAGCCATTGGAGCCATGTCCCTCATGGGAGCAGACTTCTAAAAGTTCCGATTTTGAGCTCCACTGCTCTCACTTGCCCCAAGCCAGGCCTTCCCCCCACGGTTTATCTTCCCGTCTATCACCTTGGATTCACTTCTCCACTCGCCCTAACTTCCAGAAAGTGGTCACTTTTCTTTTCTTTTTTTTTTTACGGTTTTATTTACTTATTTGTCAGAGAGAGAGAGAGCACGCAAGCAGGCAGAGTGGCAGGCAGGCAAAGGCAGAGGGGAAGCAGGCTCTTTGCCGAGCAAGGAGCCCAATGCGGGACTCAATCCCAGGACTCTGGGATCATGACCTGAGCCGAAGGCAGTGGCTTAACAGACTGAGCCACCCAGGCATCCCCAGAAAGTGGTCACTTCTCTGTTTAGAGAGTTGTTGCTACTCTTTTCTTCAATCTCCTGTGGAGTTTGCAGGTGTTCCGAACGGTTTGATAACAATCTAGCTGAATTCCTGGGACCAGATTAAAATTTAGATTTCCTTCTCCTGCACCATCTTGCCCTCCCCATCTGATTTTAGTAGTATTATTTAAAGAAGACCCATAATTCTTTTGCAAAAATACAATCTAACCACTACCTGTATCTGCCCGCTCACTCACCACTTCTCCCTCTACCAGCCATCCTGCGCTGTACTCACTCCCCAAAATACCATTTCTGCCTTTATTCCTTGATGAACTACCATGTTCAAAGGGGCATGAAGAACTCAGACTTGTTTCGTACGATTGTCCTTAGCAAAGACAGATCTAGGCCCACAATAAGGAGGTAGTAGGCAGAAAAACAAAGGGTTTTTCAGAAACAATAGTGGGAAAAAAAGAAAGAAATGATCTGTCATTTCCAGAGCGCTTCCTGTGCCCATGGAAAACATTAATTCTCTGTGAATATTGGTTTCTTACCCCCAATCTGTTTCTTCCCAAGAAAGATACACTGTAAGTCTAGCAGATATGGAAACACTGGCATAGCATTCCTGGAGGACTGGGGACTGTTTTAAATAACAAAAAGTGACAAAGACCAGAACTAAGATAAAGATAAGATGAGGTAACAAATGTTTGGTTTTCTTCCTCAGTCCCATTCTACCCTCACTGTAGAGGTACCTTCTTCTCAGCCTTCCTGCATTCCATGTTCCCTGACCCTCTCTTCAACAGTGATTCTCAACCAGGAGTGATTTTAGCCCTCTTCCCCACCAGGGGAGCTTTGGCAATGACTGGAGATATTTCTGGTTGTCACAACTGGGGGATGCTACTGACATCTAATGCAAAGAGGCAGGGAGTACTCCTAAACAAACCACAGCAGATAGAACAGCCTTGACGACAAAGGAAGATCCCACCCGAAATGTCAACAGTGCCCACATTGAGAAGCCAGTTTTCCAATGAATCAGCCGCAGCATACCTGACAAGTGACACCACTTTTACTTTATTTTTTTTAAATATTTATTTATCTTAGGGGCACCTGGGCGGTTCAGTGGGTTAAGCTTCTGCCTTCGGCTCAGGTCATGATCCCAGGGTCCTGGGATCGAGCCCCGAATCAGGCTCTCTGCTCAGTGGGGAGCCTGCTTCCCTTCCTCTCTCTCTGCCTACTTGTTATCTCTGTCTGTCAAATAAATAAATAAATAAATAAATAAATAAAATCTTTTAAAAAAATATTTATTTATTTTAGAAAGAGAGAGGGAGTGAGAGCACAGGAGGGAGGGGCAGGGGGAGAGGGAGAAAGAATCTGAAGCAGACTCCTCGCTGAGCATGGATCCCACCTCGCTGAGCATGGATCCCACCTCGCTGAGCATGGATCCCAATGCAGGGCTTGATCTCCCCTGAGACCACAACCCTGAGATCACAACCTGAACTGAACCCAAGAGTTAGAAGCTTAACCAACTGCATCACCCAGGGGCCCCAAAATGACACTACTTTTAAACAATTTTTCTGAAGCAGAAGGTGTCAAAAGTATGGAAGGGGGAAATGGAATTATCACATAGCAGACAGATCGAAAAATTATTTTAGCCACAAAAGGCAAAACCACTAGCTCAGTGAGTAAATCACGGCATGCATAAAATGCATCTTAAAAAATGCCTATAAAGAACAGAATTTATGAGTGTGAAGTTTTAAGGAATTTCTACTAGGATTTCTTCTAACTTCATGATTCTTTACATTTGAATTATGGTGTTTTGTCAAATATAAGGTTTTGCTTAGGATTTGTAATAGAAAGATGATCTGAATCCTTGAAGGGACTATGTCCATACTTTAAAAATCTTTTTTTAAATTTTTTAAATTTTATTAAATTTATGGTTCATTTTAGCATACTTTAAAAATCTATGAATTTTTCAAACCCTCTCCACTCGGGATTTTGCCCCTACCACTCTACCAAAAAAGCTCTTGTCAAGATTTCTAATGACCTCCTGGTTGCAAATTTTGAAATTTGTCAGCATGTGAAACCATGAGGTTTTCAAGGACTGAGCCCTGGATCATTTCAATATGAAAAGGCTGAGTAGATGAAGGGGGCCAGCAAAGGTGAGCAAGAAAGAGCAGACATAGAGATCAGAAGGAAAGCAAGTGAGCGTGACCTGACGGAATTACTTTTAGCCCCTTTAACTGTGTCTTCTGATGTTTCTTTGTACCCATATTTCCAAATACTATACATACGCTACCATTGTTTGATTAACTTTATATACAATTCCATGCCATGACAGCTAAGGTGTTAACCCTTTCATGCTACTCCGCAAATAGACAGACACCTATCCTTTCATTCTTCCAATGTAGTTTTCTCCACGATCACATTCTGATGCTTAGGTGAAGTATTCACTCCTGAACAAGTCATTGGCAGGCAGTCCTCCAAGGCATTTCTATATAACTTGGGCTCTCTTTTCTTTTTTTTTAAGATTTTATTTATTTATTTGACAGACAGAGATCACAAATAGGCAGAGAGGCAGGCAGAGAGAGAAAGGGAGAAGCAGGCTCCTCGCCGAGCAGAGAACCCGATGCAGGGCTCGATCCCAGGACCCTGGGATCGTGACCTGAGCCAAAGGCAGAGGCTTAACCCACTGAGCCACCCAGGCGCCCCTTGGGCTCTCTTTTCAAGGATATTTGTACAGCAAATAGCCTTAGAAGTTAGAGCTAGTGTCTTCTGCCACAACAGAGGGCAGATTTGTTTTAAAACAGTAACTCTCTCTGGAGAAATTTAGAGACATAGTACTCCAGAGACACTGCAGAATAATAAGGTCTCCTTTCCCTCCTCAAAGAAGATGTTTCCTAAACCAGGATAATACAGATAATGTCTCCCAGAGGAGCGAAGGTTGGGTTTGCTAGCAGTCCCTTCATAAGACAGAACTTCTACAGTTTAGCGTTTCTCAGCTATGACATAAATCTGCTGTTTTTCCCAGGAAGAACTTGGGGCAGGGAGCAAAGGGAATTATTGCATCATGAAGTCCAGGCTACCTACTGTGTCATGGGAAATAACAGTTTCTTTGGTTCCTTAGCAACTGGCATTATGGCAGTGTGGCAAGACAACCTAGCAGCTACGCTGTGCTTAGGGATTGCCTGATTGTTTGATTTCACAGTAGCAATCTGTGATTATATTTTCTTTCATGTATAATTTTTCCTTGGAGCTAGTGGTTATCTCTTTTGTTATTTGCACTATTGTAGGCACTCAGGATGCATCAGTAAGTAGACCAAGATAGCTACCCTT
This sequence comes from Mellivora capensis, assembly GCA_004024625.1. NCBI lineage: Eukaryota > Metazoa > Chordata > Mammalia > Carnivora > Mustelidae > Mellivora > Mellivora capensis. Next base: position 17,845 of record PISX010017024.1, read on the forward strand.
GTGGGGCACATGTACTAAAGTGAGAGAGGCAGTGAGCGGAATAAGTAAGTGTGAGGCAGGGAGATCACAGGGGTTTGAGTAAAGGAGTGACATGATCTGATTGAAGTTATGAAAGGATTACTCTGGCTGGCTGCGGTGTTGCAAGGACATTATAGAGAAATAAGGACGGAAACAGGGTTAATTAGGATGCTTCCACAGGCATTCAAGGGATAGAAGACCATTTAGACTAGAGTGGTGGCAGTGGACGTGGTGAGAAGTGGCCAGATTTTTTAATACATTTTGAAAATCATTTTGAAAATTTTAATACATTTTGAAAAAATTTTAATACATTTTGAAAATACAAAAAAAGCCTAAGAAAATTTCCTGAATGACTGATTGTAGGGTTTGAGAAAACAGTCAGAATAACTCCACAAAGTTTTTGACCAAATCATTAGAAAGATGGAGCTGCTTTGCACTGAAATAGGAAAGAAGTTTTTATATGTCTTTTAAGGGAATTTGGTAATTTTCTCATCAGGACCTTGCTCCTCCTTCATTATATTTGTTCCTACATAGTTTCTATTTTCTGTTGATATTAATATATTAAACTGTTACTATAATATTTATACTCATAGTTATCAATTATAACATATGGACTTTTGAAAGGTTTATTTATTTGAGAGAGACAGCATGAGCAGGGGGTGGGCAGAGGGAGAAGGAGATAGACAAGCAGACTCCCCGCTGAGTTGGGAGATCCATATGGGGCTCAGTCTCGTGACCCATGACGTCATGACCCATGAGATCATGACCTGAGTCGAAATTAGGAGTCCAATGATTAACCAATTGAGCCACCCAGATGTCCCTTGACTTCTTAGTATTTTAGTTTAATCTTGTATCCAGAAATCATCTTGAATTTTCTTGTTATTAAGAATAGCTCATTGATTCTCTTGAATTCTCTATGCAGACGCACACTCTATGCCAATAATGACTGTTTTGTCATGTTCAGTTCTTATTTCTCATTTATTTTTCTTATCTTGTTGCATTAGCTAGAACAGAGATTGGCAAACTATGTCCTGCATGTGAAATATTTCCTACTACCTGTTTTTGTAAATAAAGTTTAAGTGGAACACAGTCACTTTCATTCATTCGTGTATTACCTGTGACTGCTTTTATGCTATAACAGCACAGTAGAATAATTGCAACATAGACTATATGTCCTAAAATATTTATTATTCAACCCAAACAGAAAAAGTTTGCCAGTGCTTGGGCTAGGATTTCCAATACCATATTAAATAATAGTATTGGTTGCAGATACTCTAGCTTTCTTCCTGATTAGTGGAAATGTATCTAAAATATGATATTTGCAATACAGTATTGATGTATGATCTTTACCAAGTTAAGGAAGTTCTCATCTATTCCTAGATTCCTAAGAATTATAAGGTTGAATTTTTTTTTAAGATTTTATTTGTTTATTTGACAGAGATCACAAGTAGACAGAGAGGCAGGCAGAGAGAGAGGGGGAAGCAGGCTCCCCGCTGAGCAGAGAGTCCATTGCAGGGCTCAATCCCAGGACCCTGGGATCATGACCTGAACCGAAGGCAGAGGCTTAACCCACTGAGCCACCCAGGCGCCCTACATCTCTTAGGTATTTTTAAAGGCATAGATTTCCCCTCCATCTCTCTCTCTCTCTCTGTCTCTCGCCTTTTTTTCCCTTCTTACAAATTTATTTACTGGCAAAACAAGGCTATACTCCTAACACTATATAGTAAGTTACTTGTAGAAGGTATTTGAGGTATTGTGATCTCTGTCTGTCAAATAAATAAAATCTAAAAATACCTAAGAGATGTAAACAAATCTCAGTGTGAAGACCTTATTTGGATTCTGATTCAAACAACACATTTTAAAAATATAAACCAGACAGAGACAGTACAGGAAGTAAAAAACTACAGAGCACTATCTCTCATGAATATGGTTTAAAAATTATCAACAAAATATTAATCAAATACAATAATACATAAAAAGAACAGTGCATCAGAACCAAGAGGGGCTTATCCTTGGAAAGCAACACTGGTTCAATATTAACAACAAAAAAAAACAACATAATCCACTATATTATAATGTAAAGATGATCATATCCATTGATATAGGATAAAACATTTGGCAAGGTTCAGCATCTATGCAAGATAAAAACTCTTAGAGAACCAGGAATAGAAGGGAGCTTCCTCAGCCTCATAAAGGGCAGCTACGAAACAAACACCTACACCTGCCACCACACCTAATGGTGACTGGGTACTCCCTAGCATCGGGAACAAGGCAGTACTAGTACTGGAAGTTCTAGTCTGTGCAATAAGGCAAGGAAAAGAAAAGGCCTATAGACTGAAAGGAAGAAACAAAACTATCTCTATTCACAGACAAAATGATTATATAGAAAATTCCAAGCAATCTACCAAAAACAAAACAAAACAAAACCCTTAGAACTAGTGAATGAGTTTAGCAAGATCACAGGATACAAGGTCAACACATAGAAATTGATCTATTTCTATCTAATAATGTACAATTCGAAATCAAAATTTTAAGAAGCAATGGCATTTAAAATAGCACCCTTCTATTATGGCCTGAATTGTGTCACCAGCCCCCTCAAAATTCATATATTGAAGTCCTAGCCTCTAGCCTCAGAATGTAATTGTATTCGAAGATAGTCTTTTTTTAATTATTTTTCTTATTATTAACATATAATGTATTATTTGTTTCAGGGTACAGGTCTGTGATTGATCAGTCTTACACAATACACAGTGCTCACCATAACACATACCTCCCCAATATCTATCACCTAGCCACCCCACCCCTCCCACCCCCTCCACTCCAGCAACCCTCAGTTTGTCTCCTGAGACTCCTATGTCTCTTATGGAGATAGAGACTTTAAAGAGGTCAGTAGGGTGGGACCTAATCCAATACACTAGTGGCTTTATAAGGAGAGGAGATTAGGAAACAAACACACCGAGATAAGACCTTGGGAAAATACCGGAAGATGTGTATCTACCAGCCCACGTCAGAGACCTCAGAAGAGACCAAGGGCAAATGTCAGCCTGGTTGGGAAACTGTGTAGGAGAAAGAATGGCCATCTTGGCATCCAGGGGTTCTCAGCGTCTATTTCTGACTCCTCTTGTCCCATTTTGCTGCCAACAGAGCTCGGTTCTTTTTTTTTTTTTTTTTTTAAGATTCTATTTATTCACTTGACAGATCACAAGTAGGCAGAGAGGCAGGCAGAGAGAAAGGGGGAAGCAGGCTCCTCGCTGCACAGAGAGCCCGATGTAGGGCTGGATCCCAGGACCCTGGGACCATGACCCGAGCCCAAGGCAGAGGCTTTAACCCACTGAGCCACCCAGGCGCCCCAGAGCTCAGTTCTAAAAACCTATCAGTGCTATCTTCTGAGCCATGATAGCAGCTGACATCTGTCAAGTATTTTGCTCTAACAGGTAGTACACTAGGCACATTACATATCTCATTCAAGCCTCACAACAACCTTACGGACTAGACAGATGGTGGTATATATCCATTTATAGACGAGGAATCCCAGAGAAGTTAAGTAAGGTCACAGAGCCCGTACGTGCTAGAGGCGAGATTCTTATCCAGTACAGTCAGCCTCCAAATCCCAAGACTTTCACCTGAGGATTGGAGAACCGCGATCAGGACAAGCTGGATTTGGACCCAAAGGAAGCTACTGAGCGGCCCAGATGGCCTGGCGCTTATAAGCAAAACCAGTCAAGTGGGACCAGTAAATGAGGTTGCAATGCCACACGGTTCATCCCTGAAAGAACCCCCACCAGACTGTTCAGTTCTGTTGCAATTCATTCTGTTGGAAAACTAAGGTAATTTCAGCCTTTCCTCCTCGACTGTGGGCCCATGTCTGGCTCAATGCCATACAGCTTTCTGTTCAGTTCCGCAGACTCAATTTTCCAATCCTCCCCACCCTTGGTGTCGTTCTACATTTGACGGGCCTCCCCTCTTGTTCGGGAAGGGTGGATCGAAGTGGCAGGGACGGAAGGCTAGGGAGGGGAAGGAGGAATAGGGCTGCGGTCTTAAAATCTTGGATTAAAAATTAAAAATCTTGGATTAATCCATGCCCCGCGGCCCGGAGTCTGGGAGCAAAGGGGTAGAGCGCAGAGCCACTCCGCCCGCCCGAACGCCCCGCCCCCTCCAGGCCCCGCCCCCCACCGGGCCCCGCCTCCTGCCCGCCCCGCGGCGCATTATGGGATCTGTCCGTGGGCCTGGCGGCGGAGGACCCGGTTCGCGGAAATGGGCTTCCAGCCGGTGAGACCCTTACTCGGTGCCCTGCACTAGGGGACTTCGCCCCATCTGGTTCTGGGAACTCCGCTCCGGACCTGGGGCTCTCGCCGCCGACCCCGCCCTGTAGGGCGCTGCACCTACCCAGGATGCCGGGCTCCCGGTACCGCACAGTCGGGCTCGGGACCCTGCTAAGGTTACCCTTCTGGCCCCGACAGGCTCCTGCGCTGGAGCTCGGGATCGCTATCCCTGGGGCGGCCGGTCATAAGGGGCAGTCATCACCCACTCCCCGGCTCTTCCCCAGCATGATGGTCACGCTGTCTCCTCTACCCACAGAGCCCAGTCCTGCTGGCCTCCCTGGGGGTGGGGCTGCTGACTCTGCTGGGCCTGGCTCTGGGCTCCTATTTGGTTCGGAGGTCCCGCCGTCCAAAGGTCACTCTCCTGGATCCCAATGAGAAGTACCTGCTGCGACTTCTAGACAAGACAGTAAGTTGTGAAGAAAGGGGCCCGGGGTAGAGGGCGGACCATCCACTGTGGTTGGGATGCCCCAAAGGACTTCGCAGCACCAGACCTGCCTGGTGAAACGTGTGTGTCATCCATCCCCTCCAGACTGTGAGCCACAACACCAAGAGGTTCCGCTTTGCCCTGCCCACCGCCCACCACGTTCTGGGGCTGCCTGTGGGTAAGGAAAGTGTGGAGTGGGCTCCTTTCCCTGGTATCCTAATAGGGTGATTCCCCCTCCCCACCCAGTTCTGCATCCATCAGGTACCACTGACCCTTGGACCACTCCAGGGTGTGGTTCTGTGCCCGGAGACATCCTTCACACATCAGTTCTTCCTCCTTCCTGAAGGATTGGTTTTTATACCTCCCCCTGAGCAAACACTATTTTTTTTTTCTCACTGCCCAGACTCTCAGTTCACCTGCCCCTGCTAAGGTCCTGGCAGTAATTGATGAGTTTCTCCAATGGGAGGCTTATGAGGGCTACAGCTGGTGGCCCAAAGGGTCACCTCATGCCTGGTAGCTCATTGGAACCATGCTAGGAAGCAAGACATCCTTATTCTCTCAAAACTCCTTAAGTATTTTGAAAGGTAACGGGAATGTCGCTCATCTACAAGCAGCCTTTATGTAGCTCCCCACGTGGTCCCCAGGCAAACATGTCTACCTCTCTGCGCGGATCGATGGCAGCCTGGTCATCAGGCCATACACTCCTGTCACCAGTGACGAGGACCAAGGCTACGTGGATCTTGTCATCAAGGTAAGGGGGTGGGAAGGAGCCCCAGGAGCTCCTTATCCTTCTCTCTCTGGCATTTGTAAACTTTCAGGAGTTGTTTGATAGCCGGAGACATGTGTCCTTTGGGCATATGATGAAAGTATGTGGACTGGGAAGATAACACATGCGTAATTCCTGCCCCAGCTTCAGGGAGGATCCTCCAGCAGGCGGCTCAGAAGTCAGTGACATCCCAAATAAAGTATGTTCCATCCTGTTTTACCAGGTCTACATGAAGGATGTGCACCCCAAATTTCCTGAGGGAGGAAAGATGTCTCAATACCTGAATAGCCTGAAGATTGGGGATGTGGTGGAATTTCGAGGGCCAAGCGGGTTGCTCACTTACGCTGGAAAAGGTAATGGCCTCTGTCCTCCCTAAGCCTGTCTCCCGCTTCTCCAGTGCCCATAGTCCTCTTGGCACTGTGTGGCCGTGCGCATGCGTGTATGTGCGCCCATGGGGAACGCCCAGAGCCTCCCTTCCTTTAAACACAGCACTGATATGATAGGCATATTTCTCAGCTCCATTTGCCCCAGGGATTGGTTCCCTAGCCACTCAAATTCACCAGCCATGACTGCTGTGGAGATGCCTAAAGTAAACCCATGTCTCTGTTTCCCGCCCTCAGAGATTCGCTTCTCGGGCTGAGCAGTCCAGATAGCTGGAGATAGCTTTTTTTCATCCCTGCCCATGGGAACAGCTGCGTGCATTAGCAAGCCTCCAGAGCTGTTCTGTGCCACTTGGGAAAACAGATTCCCACCTGGCCCCATGCCTGTTGCCCTCACCAGGGAGTGATCCTCTGCCAGAAGCAGCTAATGACTCGCTGTGTGGCCCTAAACTGACTGGGACTTAATAATATGGGACAGATAGTCCTGGCCCCATTGTCCCTCAAGTATATTATTGTCAGGTCTGCTCAGATCAAACCTCCACCCACCCAAGCTGCAGGATCCGATTTCCTAGCAGCTGCTGAACTGGCCTGGGACGTGTTTTCAGTTCTGTGTTTGTTTTATTTCCCGGTATTGCCTTTTTTCTTCCACCCTCTCTTCACTTGACTTTTCAGGGAGTTTTAGCATTCAGCCAAACAAAAAGTCTCCACCGGAACCCCAAATGGTGAAGAGACTGGGGATGATTGCCGGCGGAACAGGTGACTGTCCTGAGGGGCTGTTCTTTCCCACCATTGTTAATTGTTGCCATAACACCCAGGTGACTCTTAGAAGGTTTGGTAATCATAGCCGAGATGTTAATCAGGGGATTCCTGGCAGTGCCTAGAACTCCCCAGTATCAGAAAAACAAAATCATAATCAGGTAGAAAGCAAAAAATAGGAATAATAATAATTAACAAATAGAATGAGAGAAATAAATCATGTGGGCTCTTCCAAGACCTCCAGTTGAATGAATCTAATAATCTTTAAGTGAGAATGGATAAGCAGCTAGAAATAGGGGAGTTGAGAAGGAAGAAAATGAACAAACACTGGACATTTCTCAATATTAGACATGATGCCAGTCACTTTATATGTGTATCTATGAAGTAGATACTAGTCTTCCCCGTTTACAGATAAAAATAGTGGAGGTTCAGAGAGGTCAAATGGTCTCCATAGGGCTAAATGATAATGGGCAGGGGCAGGATTAGTATCTAGCTCTGTCCAATTCCAAAGCACATGCTCTTCACCCACAAGTCCGGTGTTCCCGAGCCTTCATCATTGAATCAGTAGGTACTATAGTAATCTGTGACATTGGAGTCCTAGCCTCTAATAGATTTTCAGAGGAAGAGTCTGAGATGGGTTCCTTAGTAGGATTTTAACAGTATAATCTTTTTTTTAAAGATTTTATTTATTTATTTGACAGAGAGATCACAAGTAGGCAGAGATGCAGGCGGGGGGGTGGGGAGGAGGCTCCCCGCTGAGCAGAGAGCCAGATGTGGGGCTCGATTCCAGAACCCTGGGATCAGGACCTGAGCCGAAAGCAGAGGCTTTAACCCACTGAGCCACCCAGGCGCCCCTTAACAGTATAATCTTATGTGAATAATGAGCATGACCACAGTTCACCTACTGGGTACAAAGTTGAGTGTGGGGCCAAGGGCATGTCTGCCCTGGAATGTCAGTGCTGCAGGACACACAGGAAGACAGAGGATTCAGGCACTAAATGAAGATGGAGCGGAGTGGTGAAGGAATAGAATGGAAATGCAAGGTTGATCAGCTAAGGCATGGGGACAGGGGAGGGGCTGCGGCCATCTCATCTCATTGTGAGCTGTCTGTTGGCAGGAATCACCCCCATGCTACAGCTGATCCGGGCCATCCTGAAAGACCCTGATGATCGAACCCAATGCTGTCTGCTTTTTGCCAACCAGGTTGGTTTACTTTTGTCAGGCCTCGGTCTTCTAAGTTGTGGTAGAGGCTGAGAGGTGTGACCCGGGCAGGCACAGCCGGTCCAGTGCCAATTGTGGCCTCTGCCCAAGGGCCCCCCTTCAAGGGAGAGGACCCTCTCCTGCCACAAGGAGGACAGAGCACTGAGCCAAACTCCTTCCCTGGCCCCCGAGGGAAAATGAAAAGAAAACGTACAAAGAACCTAGTTCTAAGTGTAGAAAGCTGCTTCTTGAATTTCCTTTGGCAAATATTGCATTTTTATTCCTGTGTAAGTGGGGGCTACTCCGCTCTCCTTCCCCCTCATGCTACCTCTCTAAACGCCTTGCTTCTTCCCTAGAACTTCAGCTTTTTGTTTTCATCCTGGTTGGAAAGTTGTTATAGCAAAGAACTTCTTTTACACATGCCTAAGGAGGTTCCTGAAGTCTTGGCTTCCCTTTCAGACTGAAAAGGACATAATCTTGCGGGAGGACCTGGAGGAGCTGCAGGCCCGATATCCCAGTCGCTTCAAGCTGTGGTTTACCCTGGATCACCCCCCAGAAGGTACCTGCCCCATTTCTGGACATCCCCCAAATCAGGGCCTTCTCCCCCTGGGGATTTCAGTTAAACCAACCCTGCCTGACCTCACCAAACTCCCAAGTGTGTGTGCACAGACTTAGTGCCTCTGCTGAGCCCTTTCCTTCTGGTTCCTGTTCCCAGGGGGTAGTGGCAGGGATGGCTGTGAACCTGAAGCAGACTCAGTATACCCACCTAGCTACTGCTACAACTTGATCCCTTCTCAAGAGGCTTTACCCAGGACTCACCCCTCCCCACCCTATGGCCCCCGATCCCCTTGCCAGCCTGAGTCTGTATGTGTCTGCCCTCTTCTTGCCTTTTTATTTCAGGTTGGGCCTACAGCAAGGGCTTTGTGACGGCGGACATGATCCAGGAGCATCTGCCTGCCCCAGGTGACGACGTGCTACTGCTGCTCTGTGGGCCACCCCCGATGGTGCAGCTGGCCTGCCATCCCAACCTGGACAAACTGGGCTACTCCCAAAAGATGCGATTCACCTACTGAGCATCCTGCTCTCCATGGTGCTGTTTCCCTGGTCCTGTTCCCTGCAGTTGTCCTCAGTCAGTACTCAAATGCTCTAAGTCCCAGATTGCTTTTCTGACAGTATCAGCCTTCTTGTCTTACTCTGCAGCAGAAATCTGGATGCTACCTGCAGGAACAACATCCTTGTAGCCATGGAGGAGGGCCAGGGCTGAGTAGTTCCCTGGAAGGCCCCCCAGATCTCCCTGTGAGGAAAGGTCCAGGTCAGGCCCACAGAGCAGTTTCTTCCACGGGTCAGAAAGAAGGAAGCGTGTGCATTCGTCCCAAGACTAGCTAGCTCCTTGATAGCATCACACTGGGTGTCTGTGATGAAAGGAACAATCTGTGTCATGGGTTTTACTTAATATTTGGTGCTGAACCCAGGCAGATTCTGCACGTGTGAGTGCAAGTTGAGTGGCCTTACATAGTCTCATAGCGATTGCAGGAAAGGAGGAATTTATTTCTTTAGACCTCAGAAAAGGGAATCTGAAATAATGTATGTGTGTGTCTGTCTCTCCCTGCCTCTGCCCAGGCTGGAAGGAGATGGCTACCCACAGTCTAAGGCAGCTGCTTGTGGCAGAAACCTCTGGCTATGCAAATAAATGGGGCTCAGGCCCCTGTGTTATACCTAAGGGGTTGTTGTGTTTGGGGTCCCTGTTTCTAAGGCTTTTCACGCCTGGGAATCCTGGGAGGAAGCCTTTCCCAGCACAGAATTTCTCCCAGGCCTTCCAGAGAACCTTTGAGCGGTAGAGCCACGTGCTGAAATCTGACCGGCCACCAAACTCAGGGATCATTAACAAACAGCCGCCTCAGCAGAGCCAGAAGCTTGGCTTCTCCCTGGAGGCTTTTAAGGGTGGGGGAGGAGAACACAAGTCAGAGGGGATGCTTTTTGAACCCAGGTATGATCACAGTGGTCCCTTGGTTTGGCCACTCTTTCCCTGCCTTCTCTTGGCCCACCCTTCCCCTTCCTTCACCATACTTCTATTTCAGGGTACCTGGCAACCAAACTAAAGTATTGTCTTTCTATTTGGAAAAAGAAATGTCTTTCTCCTTTAAATAGTAACCTTATATCACCAGTCCCAGACAGACTTGTTGGTGCCTGGAGAGAGTTGGCCTCCCCCAGGCCCATCTATCCTGACTGCCCTTCTCCCAGGGTTGGACTAGGGCAGCTTCCTCAGATCTTCTTTGTTAGTCCCAGTGGGACAGAACAGTGAATCAATCCCAGGAGGAAGGTCGACATTGCTTCTCTGCATGGAATATGTGTTGCTTTCCCTGGGGCCCCAAAAGAAAGGCTTGTGGGACCCGCAGAATTCACCCCTCCATATAGTGGAGTCATCAGTGAATGCTTTTACTAGTATGCCATCAAACATTTCTTGATCAGCTAGAATGTGTAGGCCACTGTGCTCCATGAGACACACTTGTTCACCTTACCTCAAAAAGAAAGATCTTGCATTGATTGTTAGCCTCAAATAGTGAAGCAGCCCAACAAAGAGAACTTCCCACACAAGAGCTCACCATTCCTTGTCTTATATGGGTTTCTGACTCATTCACTCAAAATAGAAACATTTATTAAGGACCTGCCACCAGCCAAGCAGTGTGCTAGTTCCTGAGAATACGATTCTGACTAAGATGGGTCTTAGACCCCCAAAGAACTCAGTCTAGAGTAAGATAGACAAGTGATAAACAATTATAACACAATGTGCAGTGTGATTAACAGTATAGTAGAGATACAAGATGCAGATGGGAAGGGCTGGGAAAAGATTCAGAGTAGGAGAGAGAACCAACCTTTTTTTAAAAAGGTTTTGTTTATTCATTTAACAGAGAGGGAGAGTACAAGCAGGGAGAGCAGCAGACAGAGTGGGAGGGAGAAGCAGGCTCTCTGCTGAGCCAGGAGCCAGATGTGGGACTCTATCCCAGAACCCTGGGATCACGACCTGAGTCAAAGGCAGCTGCTTAACGAACTGAGCCACCCAGGCATCCTGAGAACTAACATTTTTGAGTTAGTCATTTAATATGTGCTGTGCTAAATACTCATCTGTATAATTTAATCCTTATGATAATCCTGTGAGTCTAAGATTAAGATTTTGCCAAATGTCATACAGTTGGTCAGTGGCTGGCAGAGCCAGAATGTGCACCTGGCATTATCTCAGTCCAAAGCCAAACCCCGGACTAGGTATTGTAAATTGCTTTGGTCTTTCAGCAGAGAATGGGAGGAAGGGCAATCTGGCAGAAGGATCAGCATTTGCAAAAGCCTAGAGAAATGAAAGAAAAGTCCATATTTGGAGAACTAGAAATTCATCAAGGCCCAAATGCCAGAGGGAAAGTAGAGCAAGATGAATCCTGAGAGTAGGTGAGAGCCAGCTGATAGAGGCCTTTGTAATGTCACACTAAAGAAGCTTAAAGCTCAGATGCCTGGGTGGCTCAGTGGGTTAATCCTCTCCCTTCAGCTCCTGTCCTGATCTCAGGGTTCTGGGATCGAGCCCCACTCAGCAGGGAGTCTCTGCTTCCTCTTCTCTCTCTGCTTGCCTCTCTGCCCACTTGTGATCTCTGTCAAACAAATAATTTAAAAAATGAAATTTAAAACTCAATTCTGTGGACAATGGAAGTTTCTCAGGGTTTTATACAGTGAGCAACTCATAATAGCTAACTTTTATGAAGCATTTGCCAGCTATCACACTAAGAACCTGCATAAATTATCATTTAATATTGACAAAGATTCAGTGAGCTAGCGCTTTTTTAAAGATTTTATGACTTTATTATTTTTTACATTTTTATTTTTGTTTTTAATAATACCATTTTATTTATAAGTCATAAATGTAATATTTTAATAAATACATATTTATTATTTTTAAATAATAGATTGGGTATAGAGAGCATATTTATTATTTTTAAATAATAAATATGCTCTCTATACCCAACGTGGGGCTCAAACTCACAACCCAGAGATCAAGAGTCATGTGCTCCATGACTGAGCCAGCCAGGTGCCCCTGAAACACCATTATTTTATTCGCATTTTTCAGATGAGATCATTCTCTTGATCAGTAATGTACTCAAGATCATAGGCTGGCCAAGGTCAGAAACTTGGTTCTATGTGACTCCTGAGCCTCTTTTAACCAGCACCAAAAGAATTAATACCAGTGCCCTGAGCCACCCATGTAAGAATATAATAAACTGCCTTCTCTCTCAGCATGTAGGATAGCACTGGCTATAAACTATCCTTGGGAGAATTGAGAAAATTGTCAGTTCCTCAAAGTTTCTGTGTTCTGTGATTCATACGAGGGCTGCACCGCCCAATTGTCTCCCAGGCAAGCACTCTGGGGCCACCATTCTGGCTGCGATATGGGAGCAGGGAGCTGGAACAGAGAGTTCTCAAGCAAGACTAGTTAGAAAACAGCCCCGCTGTTTCTGAAAAGAAGTAACAGGAGTCAAAACTTAAAAGTCTAGCCCAGCGCCTTGCACACGATAGGCACTTCAAGAAACATTCGGGGAGGGGAGAAAGGGACGGTGGGATTGAAGAAGGAACTAAGTGTTGTAGAGATAAAAACACTGGCGTTGGTAATAGATGAAATAGAGAGAGTTTCCCAATTTAGAAGACAAGGTGCATGGTAGGGAACTCGGCATTCCTTCGCTGGGTTCCGTCTAAATCCCTTAAATTCCTTCCCGTCACGCGCTGGAGTTGATAACTCGGGGGTGTGGTCCTCGCAGGGTCTGGAGAGGCGGAGTTTACCATTGGAACTGAGCGAAGGGGCGAGGCCTGCCGCGGAAAATTGCGCCTCGAGGGTGGTGCCTGCCGCGGAGGGGGCGGGACCGAGCCAGAGGGGGCGGTACTCCGCGCTCGGGAGGCGTGGCCTGGGGGACGGGGCCAGTGATTGGGACTGCGGGAGGAATGCCTGGCAGTAGGGGAGGGAGCGCCTGAGAGGAGGTGACGCGGCCGCGGAGGTGACGCTGTGTGGTCGCGCGCCCCTTCCGGCGCGAGGAGGGCGCTGAAGATCCGGGGCCCCTCGGCCGCAGGCCGCCTCCAGCGCCGCGGGATGTAGCGCGGGGGACCGCGGCCCCCAGCAGAGCCCGCCCGCCGGCCGTAAGTTTCCCCCCGGCTGCCGCGGCGAGCGGGTGGGCGAGGGTCGGCCGCAGCACTGGGAGCCTCGGCCCAGACCTGAGGCGGGGACAGCCCGTGGGGCTGACCCGCCCAGACACGCGAGGGTCTCGAGTTCCCCCACCCCGGAGCCGGCAGCTCTTCCCGGTTGCTCCGCGGTCGGGGTTGTAAACATTTCCGGCCCCTCCCACTGCGCGCCGCCTCCGAGGCGGCCTCCCAGGCAGTCTCAGGGCGGGTGGGCTGCTCGTTCTCGGCTTAACCCCCCGGCTGCCAACAGTCCTGGTGAGTGCTGAGTTTTCCCAGCCCTGGCGGGGGGTTGAGACGTCTGGATCCCGGCCCGGGGATCGTATCGGGACGGGCTAGGCCAGAGCTAAGCCGGGTCCCAAGGCCGCTGCGCGAGGCAAGTGGGGAATGGGGGTGTGGGCCTGGGTCGCAGAAGCGCCTCTCTCAGCCTTTGGTGACAGGGGCAGCCCCAAGGGTCCTCGATCACAAGTCTTTGGCAGATCAGACTGTGACAGTGTGCCCACCTCGACGGGGTGGGAGGCGGGGGGGGGGGGGAGAAAGTGAGATTAGTGGGACGATTTACCCTTATTTAAGGTAATCCCAAAAACTGGAACGTGAGCAAAATCGAAACTGGGAAAAAAAACAGAATCTTATTCCTTCAGAAATTTCATACTGATGTGTACTATCTTACGTGAGAGATTTGGGGTCTTCAAGCCTTTGGCTTTTAAGAAGATAAAATAGATAAATGCTTCCCCTCAGTTTCTGGTACTTCTCAGGCTACTGGGAAACTGAGGAGGCGAATTTCAGTTTCTATAATTCAGGTGCCGGGAGCAATAGGAGGCCTACATACTACTTTCCCAGATTAACCATACTATTTCCCCCAAGTATTTAGAAGACAGGCAAGAAAACAGCAGGGAATATATAGGCTGCTGATGTTAATTAAGTTAACGCCATAATGGCTGGTTCTTTTCTAATGTGAAGTCCTAGTGGGGTTGTTCACTGCCTTTCTCTCTCCATAGGGGCTGGGTCACCTGTTAGGGTGCAACTGTTGTTGCTGATATTTTAGAGCATCTGTACAGCACCAGGAATTTAGACTGGGAGCTGCTAAGTAGATTGCCCTGTCAGGGTAGCCGTTTCCAGCTTGCAGCCACTAAATTTATTTCCGGAGTAACTTCTGTGTTCCCCTATAGCAATTGGTATCTGGGGAATCGATTTTCTGAAAAACTGTGGTGTGTGGGGGTCCATCTTCGGGTAAACCGCCACAAAACCATACCTGGTTGTGGAATAGAATATGAAAGCCTTCTGTTCTCAGTGGCCAAGAAATTACATGATTCCCAAGGGATTTAAAAATAAATGACCACTTTGCCTGCAAGTAGGAAAGCATCACTAGGCTCACCATTGCTAATGGATAAAGGATTCCACCTTAAGTAGGCTTTTAGGCTGTCTTCAGTTTCTTAAAGTCTGGCCTCATTTTATCTGTGGAAGAGTCCCTTATGGAAAAGTGGATTATTCGCTGCCCTGGGGACTGTGTTCTTTCAAGCCTGCCTTGGTTCATGCTACGTACACTTCTAGAATGGGCACTACTTCCATTTTACCTATCAAGATACTTCCTTAAAATCTTCCACAAAACCTTTCCTGGTCATTCCAGCTAAAATTGAGCTTTTCTTCTGAATTCCTCCAGCACTTAATGGCATTTAGCTCTGTAGTGATGTTAGTAGAAAAAAGTTATTGCCCCCCTCTTAGAATAGAGGCCAGCAACCATGTCATACTGCTAATTCTTTGCCTTATCTCTGTAGCCACAATACCACGTACACTGTAAACAATCAGTAGGTGTTGTCAGATGATAAAGAATAGAATTTATGTTTCTTTCTAGGCCAGTTAAGTTTCTTCTCTATTTCCCTAGGAAATTTCCTTTGACCCCCTGTAATATAAAGCCAAACTGAACTCCTTTTTTTTTTTTTTTTTTAAGATTCTATTTACTTGACAGAGACACAGGGTGAGAGGGAACACAAGCAGGGGGAAGTGGGAGAGGGAGAAGCAGGCTTCCTGCTGAGCAAGGAGCCAGAAGTGGGGCTCAATCCCAGGACCCCAGGATCGTGACCTTAGACAAAAGGCAGACACTTAACAACTGAGCCACCCAGGCGCCCCAAAGTGAACTCTTTAGCACTCTTGCTGTAGGGGCACCTGGGTGGCTCATTTGGTTAAGCGGCTGCCTTTGGCTCATGTCATGATCTCAGGATGTGTTTGGCTCAGGTTATGGTCTCAGGGTCCCGGATAGAGCCCTGCAGCTGGGCGTCTGCTTCTCCCTCCACCCCTCCCCCTGCTCCTGCTTCTCCCTCTGCCCCTCTCCCCACTCATGCATTCTCTCTCTCTCTCTCTCTCAAATAAATAAAATCTTTTAAAAAAAAAGAAGAAAAAACCTTGCTGTATTATCCTGTTCCATCTATGTGATATTGCACTGGTGAACTAAACATTCATGTTCAAACCCAGAAGCTTTATTAATTATGGTGTTGCTGTTGTTTTTTCTGGTACTGGTACTTATCAAAGTCATTACATTTTGTCCTTGACGTCCTTTTGTCTCTAATATCACCCACCAAACTTTGTTCCTCTCACCATTCTCAAAGTTAATTCCCTTTTCCTGCTCAGTAATGTTGGGGGCGTGATTAGTGTTTATAAAGTTTGTAACTATCTTCAGTGGAAACGATCCTTGAAAGTGCCCTGTAGGCAAACCAGTTCCAGCTGATTGGCTTTTAGGCATGCACCTAGATGGAGTTTCTGAGGTGCACAGTGTAACGTGACCGCTCTGATGTAGAACTGTACTGACCATATGTCTAAAAGCCAAATATTAAAAACAGGGACTGGCATGAAACTCCATCATCAGCCTGGGTATTTTCTTTAATTTTTAATTTTTTAAAAAAATTTGGGGATGGGGTCATAGCATTTGAAAAGCTTATCTGTCTGGGGGTGCCTGGGTGGCTCAGTCATTAAGCGTCTGTCTTCAGCTCAGGTCATGATCCCAGGGTCCTGGGATCGAGCCCCACATTGGGCTCCCTGCTCAGCGGGAAGCCTGCTTCTCCCTCTCCCACTCCCCCTGCTTGTGTTCCCTTTCTCGCTGTCTCTCTCTGTCAAATAACTAAATAAAATATTTTTTTTAAAAAGCTTATCTGTCTGTAGGATCGAAAAGTCTTCTGTTGGGGTAGCTGGAGGAAAGCTACAAGGGAGGTTAGAGTGTGATTTTCCACTTAAGACACTACGTCTATGACGCTTAGCATCCAGTGAGAATGCTAAGGCCCACTACTGCAGTTTGGTCATTTTCAAATATAGGTCTTGGCCTTGACTCATTTTCCCCTAGCAGTGCTATGAAGCCACGTCCCCTAACAGAACAGATGTAGAGACGATGGCCGCATTCTTTGACTTTATTGCTAAACTAATCTTGCTTTGGAATGATAGAGTCAGGCAGGCATAGTTAGAGCCTACCCATGCCTACCCACAGAATCTCTAAGAGTCCAGAAACCCTGGCTTAAAAAATTTGCAGAAGAAGCTTAATGCCTTTGACCCCAGGGAAGGAGTGTGCTTGGAAAACTTGGGAAGTGTTTCTCAGAATAAATGTCTCCAGAAACAGTGAGGGAAGTAAACTGTCTGGCTAACTGGTCAGTGATTAAGAATCAGTTCTTTCCCCAAGTGTGGCAGAGGATTATCTTATTAATAGGAGCACAAACACCTCCCTGCCTCCACAGCTCTTTTCTCTTAAGATCATAGGTTTATCCAGTTGGAAAGCTTAGTGGTAAAGATTTTTATTAGCTTGAATTGAAGAAATCCCATCAAAAGTGCACTCAGTGGAGTTTGGCCCAGTTATAATTTGTTACACTGGGTGTGGTGAGTTTGAGGGGAAATGTGTTTCCTCTAAAATACTAAGGATATAGAAAGGTGGCAGAAAGTTGAAGCATGTTGGGCTCTCCTGAGCGCTCCCAGAATCGGTCTTAACGCCATAGGGGTTTATGCTGGTTTTATAGAATAAAGACAAAAACACTTGCTTGTAATAATTCCCAATTGTTTGTGACTGGTCACCCTGTCAGAAGTTATATTTCCGGGTCCCAGTATTATTTGCTCTTCTCTCTTGCCAGACCTCCAATCCCTATCTCTCCCTTTCCTGTCTCTATGTTGCTACAGTTTAGAAGACCAAACTGGACAATGGACTTTGCTCCCTATGATACATGATCTCCATTGACCTCCACTGTATGTACTTTACATGATGCATGATGCCATATCTTATATGATGACTTGTAGCTGGTGGCTGATTTGTGAGTTCACTGGGATGTCTGTTAGGTATAGTGACCGGGCCTAGAAGTCAATGCTGAGGGGAGGTGTAGGAATTAGGGATAGAGGCACTGGCGGACATCAGAAGAATTAACAGAGAGTGATTTGGACTGAAAGGGAAAAGACATGATGGCCAAGAGACAGATCATCCTAGGAGAACACTAGACTTGAGGGCGTAAAAACTTTGCAGATCAAATGAGGAAATCAGTAAGAATACCAAGCTGGATTCTGCATTGGATCTCTGACCCTAACTGCCCAACTTACACTTTGACTCTGTTAGTCTCATTGCCTCTAGTGAAATAGTGACACAGCATTTGCAATAATTGAATTTAGTATGTGACCATTCTAGGTTATGAGTTCTCTCCCCCTGCTGCCCTCCTGGGACTGTGAAATTGTATCAGACTCTGTATGTATTACAAGTGACGTCATGCCATCCAATTATGGGCTAAATGCTAAATGTATTTGTTAAATTCTCCGTGAATATTTCGGCTTACTCTGGGAGAAAAGGAGAAAGCCCCACAAGCATAAGAAAAAGTGCATAAACCCTTAGTTGGTGACAAGAAGCTAATAAGTCATATGCTTGCTGACTAGAATGCTGTCCCCTCCATGCATTCATTCTGAAATATGGTTTCTGACCAAAATCGAGGGTACATAGCACAGAACCTAAGTTGTTGTTGTTGTTGTTTTCCGCCCTGGCAGCAGTATTCTAGGCTAAGTGTATGCTCCCAATTCAGCAATTCAGGCTTGTCCAAAGTGCGGAAAGCTTTTCTTCATTTCTCTGGTCTAAATTATTTCTTAGTAAAGTTGTTAATTCCATAGTACTTCATTCTAAGGAAATTTGTTTTGTGGTCAGCCCATTGAAAAAGATTTCCCAGTGTTTCTTATGGGGATTGCCTATTTCCTAAGGTTTTCAGGGGCCTCCAGTTGCCTGTTCTCCTTAGGCTCAGTTGTTGGCTTTGACTGTGGGCTGGCATCTGTCTTGTCGGAATCGCGCCCATTTGAAGGAAGAAGAACTGTCTATGTGTCAACACCGTGTAAAAGTTAACACCAGTTAACTCACAAATACGTGTGCAGTGAGGTACTGTTTGCTCTCGAACCAGATTTGCCTGTTGCTTTCAGATGTGCTTGTGAGTTGAGCATAGCATGACTTTTGAAACTTAAGGACTGCCCTCATCTGACTACTTATATCCAATTATAATCCCTGAGAAGGAACTGTAATTAGTCTTGGATAAAAAGAGAACTGGTATGAGCTATCAAATATGTTTATGTAGTGAACAGCAGTGGGAGTGTCTGTCTCATGAGCAGTCATGGTTACTGCCTATTATAAAAGGTTTAGGTTCCCCAAGCTTCCATTTCCTCTCTGGTAATGCAGCCCGCTCCCCGTGCAGGTGCTGCTTGACCCTCTCTGCATTGCCCTGTGGTCATTGGGTTCAGACAGCCAGTGCATAAAAATGCTAATATTCTGGTCATTAGTGTTGCTATGAGTAATAAACTCCTTTGTTGGGGGCGGTGCTAGTAACATACAAAATGGTGAATATCTTTGGACACTTCCTCTCTTTTCAATATCATTTTCATCTCCCTGAGACCTGATTGAAAGACCACTGCCTGAAGTCCAGCTCAGGAAAACCTCAAGTATTAGAAGTTTTTCCTAGAAAACTGAATTCTAGGTTTCTCTGGTTTTCCTTGAGGATTTGTGTACTTGTCTCTAGTTTCTGAAAAACTAATTTGAGTGGGGCTTAGATGATGAGCTACGGTGTTTGTGACAAGCACTTGCTGAGCTGGTTGTTTGGTATGTGTTTGGCAAAGGGCAACGCTGGGGCTGCCTCCTTGTTTTCAACTTCCTGCTCCCAGGTAAGTTATTGCTTGCTTTAAGGAGAGATTACGATGAAAGCTTGTTATCCACGTGTTTAACCCAGGCTATAATCCTACAACAGAATTAGTAGACATTGCAGAGAAATTAACCACTGGACATCTGGCTCACAATCAGGTTCCTTCTTCATGTGATGCACACTTGGCAGAGCATTTGTAGAAAAAGCCCACCCGAGTTCAGTTGGCAATTTGATTTGTTTCAAGCTTGGGGGGTCTTGAAATACAGTTGATCCTTGAACAACACAGACGTTAGGGGCACTGATCCCCACACAGGTGAAAATCCTCGGATAACTTTGGACTTCCCAGAAGTTAACTCCTAACAGCATACTGTTGACCAGAAGTCTTAACCAATAACATAAACAGTTGATGAACACATATTTTGTATGTTACATGTATTACATTCTGTATTCTTACAATAAAGCTAGAAAAAAGAAACTTATTGAGAAAATCCTAAGGAAGAGAAAATATATTTACAGTACTGTACATATATGTCTTGAAGAAAATCTGCATATAGGTGGACCCTCATA
This sequence comes from Mellivora capensis, assembly GCA_004024625.1. Classification (NCBI taxonomy): domain Eukaryota; kingdom Metazoa; phylum Chordata; class Mammalia; order Carnivora; family Mustelidae; genus Mellivora; species Mellivora capensis. Next base: position 37,608 of record PISX010017024.1, read on the forward strand.
GTTCAAGCCTGTGTTGTTAAAGGGTCAGCTGCAATTACAGCCAGGGCCTAGCCTCCTGTTTTTGCTCTTCATTCTCAGAGCCAAACCTTTCTTGGGCAGAATAGCTTTGGGAATAGTAGGCTAGACTCTTCTCATTAAATGGGCTCCACACCTGTGGCAGGGGGTGTTTGAGGGTGAGTCACTGGTTTTCTGTGGTGACAGTTTGGTACAATAACCACAGATCCTTTGAAGACAACCAATCAGGTGTTATATTTTCAGCCTTATCTGTAAGATTAGTGAAGTTCTGGGGCACCTGGGTGGCTCAGTGGGTTAAAGCCTCTGCCTTCAGCTCAGGTCATGATCCCAGGGTCTTGGGATCAAGCCCCGCATTGGGTTCTCTGCTCAGCAGGGAGCCTGCTTCCCCCTCTCTCTCTCTGCCTGCCTCTCTGCCTACTTGTGATCTCTGTCTGTCAAATAAATAAACAAAATCTTAAAAAAAAAAAAAAAAGAAGATTAGTGAAGTTCTGAGTCAAGACTAACATTGAAGAGGGAGAACAAGGAATAGATTTTAATTTAGCAATCACCTAGCCTTCAGAATTGGAGATAGGGTGTCAGCTGATTAGCTGTGTCTTACTCAGGGTTGACTCGTGGTCATGAAAGTGGAAGAGGAATCAATTGCCAATACCCTTGTTTGTGTTTGCTTTCAGTGTTCACCATCACAGGGAGATCTCTGCCCCCCTGGGGCTGAGAGACCCCAACCATTCCCCAAGCTGAAGCTGCAGGGTTTGGGGGTACCAGCCAGATGTCTTCTCACAGAGGATCTGTGGTGGCACAGGGCAATGGAGCTCCGGCCAGTAACAGGGAAACGGACACGGTGGAGCTGGCTGAACTGGGACCCCTGCTAGAAGAGAAGGGCAAACGGGTAATTGCCAACCCAACCAAAGTAAGTTGTCTTCCCAGGAGTCATTGCCTTGATCAGAACTTCTCATTAGGCCTGTGTCAGTATCCATTTTTCTAAGATCTCACCTCTCTCCCCAAAGGAGGAACCATAGCACCCTGGGAATATCTCTGTCCCAGGCTTATCATACTACATTACATGTATCTTACTTATTTGTATCCTTTTCCCACAGTAAGCTTTTGCAAGTTCACTCATCTTTATAACCCCAGGACTTAACACAAGGCCTGAAGTCCAGTAAGTAATTAGTAAATGCCTGTGAATGAATGAAGCATCAGTTAGGATTAGGTTTGGCTTCATATAACAGACAAAAACCCTTGTAGTCTTGACAAGATGGTGTGTCTCATGTAAAAGAATTCTAGAAGTAATCCATCCCAGGCTGATAACGGAGGCTCCACTCCAGTCAGGCCCTGTCTTGCTCCCCTCCTCCATTGTCAGTGTTACCCATCACACTCCCCTACCAGCCACCAGAAAAGAGGAAGGGGAAAGAGAAGAAGGGCCCACCCTTTCTGGAAGTACCTCACAACCCTTCCATTTACACCCCATAGGCTGGAACTTCGTTACATAGCTATATTCGGCTGCAGTGGAATGTAGGCAAAGTAGTCTCTTCTTTGGGCCTGAGTAAAATTACAGGAACATTGCCACCCTGAGTAAAACCAAGGAATTTGTTACTGAGGAAGAGAGAGAGAGAATGGATATTGGGGTAGGCAAGCAGGAATCTGTGCCACAAAATTTAAGAGGGACCATTTGTTTCCCAGGGACCATCAACGGGAGAGAGAAAGAGGAGGAGCTGAACCGCCCTGCTCTCCATCTCCATGGTTTAGAGCTTTGGGACTGAGAGAAAAGTCTCTCTCCTTGATAGGGAAATGCTCTCCCGTGTGCATACTTTGTGTCAAGGCTCCTTGGGGTACAGGACTCAGCACTGCCACTTTCTACAGAACCAGTCTGGAGGCCCTGAGACCCTTGGGAGCTTCAAGGAAGACAAAGTTACAGTCACGATATAATCCCCAGAGTCCATGAACCGGGAACTATAAACAGATTTAAATTCTTAAGGGAATCTCTGAGACTCTGTCTCTTCCATAGTTTCGAGAATTTAGTGGTCTAGAATAGAGAGATATTTGGGAAATTGGGGACAGTTGAGAACCACTGTCCGAGAGGTAAGGAAGGGCCTCCAAACTTAAAGAACATTTAGGACTGGCGTCGCAGTCCTGTATCCCTTTCACATCAGCCCCCATCCATTTCCCTCCTGGGTGCTGAATCGAGCACTCACTCCAGCACTTGCAAAGTATTAACAAGCTTGAGCTACAGTGTTATGAACTCATTAACTATCATGCTTTTGGAGAAAAAGCCACAAGGTCCTATGTGTAGGAGTATGGCCAGGCAGGAAGTGTTGAGTTTGGGTTTCTCTGGATCTTTCTGATCTGGACTAGCAGAGTTTATGAGACAGCTCTTAGGATTGGTTTTTGCGTATTTTTCATCCCTGTAGGCTGAAGAAGAGCAAGCATGCCCAGTGCCCCAGGAAGAGGAGGAAGAGGTGCGGGTACTGACGCTTCCCCTGCAGGCCCACCATGCCATGGAGAAGATGGAGGAGTTTGTGTATAAGGTACAGCCCAGTAGCTTCTGTCCTGGAACAAAGGCAGTGGGCTTCCCTGGGATGCTCCCAGCTGGCATCCACGCATTGGACTGAAGAACTTTTACTCCCGCATGTGGGTTTGTCTTTACTTAGGGTGAAGGACATCAAGGGGAAGGGTAGCTATATTTTTACTACCTACCGTGTTAGGCAGTGCTCAGAATATATTCTAAAACAGAAGTTCTTAGTTTTGTTTTGTTTTGTTTTTGCTATGGATCCCTTTGGCAATTGTTAGAATTTTCTGATTTTTAAAAATTCTGAAATTTTAATGTGGGCTCCTTTTATGCACACATTAGGTATGCATTAATGACAAGTGATAATGTATTTTATTAAAATTTACACTTCTAAGCAGTGAAGAGTAAAAATATTTTGATATCTGCAAAACTAGTGTATTTCCATGGGTGACAGTCACAGGTTCTAGCACTACTGTGCTTTTGGTCACGTTTATAATTGAAGGGAGTGTTAGATTCCAGGTAGAGGTGAGTGAAAATGAAAGATCATTTTTTTCCATCCGGATTCCCACCCCTCCCTGGATTCTATCCTTTGTCTGTGTGTCCTGGGTTAAGAACCCCTGCTCTGTAAAGACATATTCCCAACCTAGGAAGGACTTAGAATCTACTGGGGGAAAAGGATTGAGCAGGGAGCAAATAGAATCTTCTGGATTAGAAGGGCAAAGGAGGGATAAAATGTATGGTTTTGAAACCGTTATATATAATTTATATTTCTTTGTTTTCATTCACTATTTTTACTTAATTGTGAAATTTTAAGTAGCTTCAAGTAGGTCCTGCCATATTTTTTTTCAAGATTGAGATACATTTATCTAAAGCATATCCAGATAAACTAACATGACGCAAGAACAAAGGCATTAGCAAAAATTGGTCAAGATATACAGTACTGTGATGGGCTCAATCATACTGTGTCTTGGATATCTGCAAGTCCAGGCTGTTTCCCTTGACCTTGTGGAAACCACCATTCTTTAGGGCCCTTCTTAGAGTATATATATTCCAGGTCTGGGAAGGACGCTGGAGGGTCATCCCATATGACGTACTCCCTGATTGGCTGAAGGACAATGACTACTTGCTGCATGGCCATAGACCACCTATGCCCTCCTTCCGGGCTTGTTTCAAGAGCATTTTCCGCATCCATACAGAAACTGGCAACATCTGGACCCATCTGCTTGGTGAGTGATTGGGGCGGGAAAGAATCCAATGTTCTGTCTCCTTAAATGCCAAAGGAGGGATTATATAGCCTTTGTCCAGGGCAAGGAAAAGAACAAAGTTGTTCTGACTGATTGATTGATCCTTGATCACTGATCTTTGAGACTAGAAAAGGAAGGCCTAGAACCAGGAGAAGAAATTGGAACTAGATGTTCTTTTGGGATCCCTGGCAGAACTGTCCTAAGTGGAGGCAGATGCATCTATCTCATGAATTCCCACTGTCCAAACAAAATGCCAACATTTCAAAAAGTGCTGTTTTAATCTGAGTTTCTATGACTGGTGCCATTTTCTCCTGAAATTTTAGACCACAGCTCTGAACTCTGTTGTTTTAGTGCTGACTTAACACCATCAAGGTACATGTACTGTCTTAGGCTTTTTTTTTTTTTTTTCTTTTCCCTCCTCTAGGTTTTGTGCTGTTTCTCTTTTTGGGAATCTTGACCATGCTCAGACCAAATATGTACTTCATGGCCCCTTTACAGGAGAAGGTGGTTTTTGGAATGTTCTTTTTGGGTGCAGTGCTCTGCCTCAGTTTCTCCTGGCTTTTTCACACCGTTTATTGTCATTCAGAGAAAGTCTCTCGGACTTTTTCCAAGTAAGTTGAAAGAACATCAGTATGGAAAGACCGCACACTACTGTCACGTCTTGTGATATGAGCTGACTGGGTGCTGAAAGCTCCAGTCACTCCTAAAGGTTCCCTGATGTCCCAGAGGAAGGGCTTTCTATTTTGTGGGTATAATTGGGTGGTGAAGTTCTTCTCTTAAATCCTTCACGAAAAAATGCACTGCAGCCTCCTCAACAGATGGATTTTACCTGTATGGTACTATTGTTTGTGAAATTTGGGGTACCAGTGGGCTGCTCTTCGAGCCCAAGTACTCAGTACTATCTGACCTTCCTGTTGGCCCAAGCCACAGCAGGGCATGATAAGGTATTCCTGCTTCATGCTGCTAATGCTCCTACCCACTCGTCCAGCTGTCCTTATCTTTGCTATCCACGCACTGCTGGAAGCCCCAGATGTCCATCCTCTAATGCTTTTTAGATTCCCCAACTCGGTGCCCAGAATTCTGTTTATTTGCTTGTTGTTGTTGTTGTTGGTGGTGGTGGTGGTGGTTTTGGGTGGTGGCGGCGGCGGGTTATTTTGGCTTTCCCATAACACCAGTAACAGGAATACATTTTCATCATTAAAAAAGTCAGCTAAATCAGAACAGTACCTCTTAGGAGTACTCCCAATTCCAGGGTTTTGTTTTTGGGAACGCAAGTGATCAGAATTGAAGAACATTCAGAGCCCTTCGTGAATGGGAAGCCAGGTATGAGCCAGTGACAAATCCTAAACTGAAGTCTCCACTAGGGGGAGATTTGGCTGCTCACAACTAAGGGAAGGGATGAAGTCCTGGGGTCTCCGATTCTTAGAAACTTTTCCATTGCAAAATAGACGCGCTTGACCTGGTGGGTTTTTCATCCAGGATGCAGGATAGATTGTATGGGAAATGAGGGGAGGCTGAGTGGAGCTGTTCAAATCTGGGAGCAGGTGAACAGAAAGAACAAATTCAACAAGCCATAGGATTTCTTCATTTCTCCCACTGATTCATTTCATGTTTATGGCTCTTTTTTTTAGACTGGATTATTCAGGGATTGCTCTACTGATTATGGGGAGCTTTGTCCCCTGGCTCTATTACTCCTTCTACTGCTCCCCACAGCCACGGCTCATCTACCTCTCCATCGTCTGTGTCCTGGGCATTTCTGCCATCATCGTGGCACAGTGGGACCGGTTTGCCACTCCTAAGCACCGGCAGACAAGAGCAGGTGGGTAGGAAGACATAGAGGTAAACTTCATTTATATTCGGCCCTTGAGTCCAATAGGCCTAACCCTGGACCCTAAGGTTTGCAGTTGGGGGACCCCGTCCAAGCCCTGATTTGTGTTTAGAACACAGAAAGCACCAGGAATTTTCAAAGTTCAATTCTCCCCCGTGTTTCGTAGTATTTCAGTGGCATGTTGGCAAGACAGCTAACTACCAAGCTGGTCAATTCACTGTAAGTATAGAAGTGACTGCTCTCAAATTTGGTTTGAGAAAGGTAAAAAATACACAGAGCCATTTTAATGACCTGAGTCCTAGGCAAGGGAATGGAAGGCTTGGTTTATTGAATTTAAAAAAAAAAACCACCTTGAGCATAAACACTGGACACAACTATTGTAACAGCTACAAACATAAAACATCTTTGTCTTGTCTCATCTGGACTCTCCTTTTAAGCTTCATTTTTGCAGCAACACATTAGTTACCACTAGTTTTCAGGCCCTTTGGACATCTTAATATGTGCTATGTCTTAAACCTTCAGTTAAAAGAATTAAATATTCATGAGGCACCAGCTGTGTGCCAGCATTATGCTTTTTTTTTTTTTTTTTTTTAAGTTTTTGGGGAGGGGTTGTTTTTTTTGAAGAGATTTTATTTATTTATTTGAGAGGCAGAGATCACAAGTAGGCAGAGAGGCAGGCACAGAGAGAGGAGGAAGCAGGTTCCCTGCTAAGCAGGGAGCTGGATGTGGGGCTCGATCCCAGGACTCTGGGATCATGACCTGAGCCGAAGGCAGAGGCTTTAACCCACTGAGCCACCCAGGCGCCCCCGGCATTATGCTTTAACAAGGGCATCTACAAAAATGTGGAAGGTCAGCCCTGCCTTCCAGTTAAATGTGGGGTAGTGATGTTGAGACAAATACCCATTCTTCCCTTCCTCTTACCTGACTTGTGTGTCCCTGAGCCTTGACAACTTCTGATCTGGGTATGTCTGTCTACTCAGGAGGTCAGAGTCCCGTTACTTAAGTTTTTTATGAACTTAATGGAAAAGCTGCCCAGCTCCTCTCTGACTTGGAAGCCACCCACCTGAAGCCTTGCCATTTAGGTTCTGTTTCCAAGTCAGCCATAAGAGATGTTTGATATCAAGCTCTATTACAAAGCTGTCATCATCAAGACAGTATGGCACTGGCACAAAAACAACACATAGATCAATGGAACAGAATAGAGAGCCCAGAAATAGACCCTCAACTCTATGGTCAACTAATCTTCGATAAAGCAGGAAAGAATGTCCAATGGAAAAAAGACAGCCTCTTCAATAAATGGTGTTGGGAAAATTGGACAGCCACTTGCAGAACAATGAAATTGGACCATTTCCTTACACCACACACGAAAATAGAT
>PISX010017025.1:0-44552 GCA_004024625.1 Mellivora capensis
ACAGTTTGGCGACCGTGGCCATTGCTGCTATAAACATTGGGGTACAGATGGCCCTTCTTTTCACCACATCTGTATCTTTGGGGTAAATACCCAGTAGTGCAATTGCAGGGTCATAGGGAAGCTCTATTTTTAATTTCTTGAGGAATCTCCACACTGTTCTCCAAAGTGGCTGCACCAACTTGCATTCCCACCAACAGAGAGGGTTCCCCTTTCTCCACATCCTCTCCAACACACGTTGTTTCCTGTCTTGCTAATTAGAGGCAGGTTTTTAAACAGGAGTGACACCATCAGAGCTGTAGGTCAGGATTAATCTGGCTATGGTATGTAGCCCAGATGGAGGGGAAAAGTCTGGGGTGGGAGGGGCAGTGAGACTCTGTCATAATAACCCAGATAAAAGGCTAAGCCGATCTAAACAAAGGTGTTGGCAAGAAGAAAGGAGGGACCGCCCGGTGTGTGCGAGGGACTGGCAAGGGACTGGCGTTCATGGGCATGTGACAGGCTAGTGAACAGTTGTGGAAATACCTAACTTCCAGGGCCTCCTTAAGCTAGTTTGGATGAAGACTGGGGCAGGTTAAAAGCATGCACAATGTCCTAGGCAATGTCTTGGGCAGTCAGGCTACCGGTGAAAGACTGGAAAGCTCCAGAGATAACCAGGGGTAAGCTACCCTAGGCACAGCCAGCAATGAGATTTGGCACCGGCCACCAAACACCAGGCGCACTCGGCCCCTTCTCCGGCTCCCGCCTTTGTCCCTGCATTCAGCCTGGCTCCTCTGTCAGTGTCTTTCTTTTCCCACTTCTTTTTGTCTGTCTTTTCCCACTTCTCGTTATTATGATAAGTTTAGTGCTTTCTTAAATACGCCATTCCTTTCCATTGCTTCCCTTTTAAAAAATGTGAAAGGGTATGGCTTTGTGAGAGCTCTCGAAGATTCCTAAGGGATGAGATGACTGCAGTGTATTTCTGTGTCTCTTAAAGTGTGCAAGAAGAAAAATGTCATATTATCTAAAGGTTCAAGTCCAGATTTCTTTGTCAAGCATTCAAAGCTCTCCCCAATGTGGTACCAACATATCTATCCAAACTTATCTCCCAGTAGCCCATAAATGAACTCTGCCTCTTTCGTGTTGTGTCTTTTAAATAGATCATGCTTGGGGGGCTCTACCTCTGGATGGTCCCTTCCCCAATCTCTACATCCCCACTGTCTCCGTTCTTCCAGCAAAATTCAGCATCCACCTTTCCCACGAAGTCCTACCCAAGCATTTAGGAACATGGAGATATCTTAACACCTGTAACAATAGTTTTATATCTGGATAATATTTCTTGAGTGTTTTTAAGCCCCAGGCTTTATGTATATTATCTCCTTCTATCCTTACAACTACCCAATAAGATATTATTAACTCCATATTATAGGTGAGCAGACAGACCAGCAGTGAGCTTAAGTAACTTGCCAAGTGTCAACTATCTAGTAAGTGGGAAAATTGTCACAAACCTAGACAGTTTGACTTCAGAGCCTAGCTTTTCACATTTGGCTTGTGGTTCTGGTCTGGAGGTTTTCACCTTTTTTTTCCCCTCTCAAGTAAGTGAATATTGTGCCTTATTCAAATGAGCGTGTAATGAACAGACCGTGTTGAACAGAGCGTGTAAGAACAGAGGAGCTGCTCTGGTGGAAGAAGTGGGAAGCTTCTCTGTAGAGCCCTAGGGGTCTAAAGAACACAATGAAAATCATAGATTCTTCCCAACCTCCTCATCTGAAAATGCCAGCTGGTCAGGTCAGAACCAGTTCCAGAGCCCACCTGGTGTCCCTCTCTTCTTCTCTGGAATTTCTCAGACTCTGAACCATTTACTTGTCAGTTAATCATGTACTACTAAGCTGTTTCTTTGAAACACTATTTCCCTTTAATGATATCTACAGGATTAACTATATTACGCAATTGTTTATACCTAGTACTCAGCAATTCAAATAGCTGCTGGCAGGAGGAAAGTGTCCCTAGGATGGCTACACAGTTTAAATTTTTAGGCCTTTTGCAGCAAATGTAACAAAGGATATATATCCATAATGTAGAAAAGTTGTTATAAATATTAAGAAGCCTTGCTGTAATCAGAGAAATGCAGACTAAAACAATAATGAGATCCTATCTTTGATCCATTTAAACTATTTAAACTATTTTTTAATCTTTTATTTTATCTTATTTTTTAAATCTTTTAAAAAATATTTTTATTTTTTAAATTAAATTAAAATAAATTTAAATTTTATTTAAATAAAATTAAATTTAAAAATATTTTTTAAAATATTTAAACTATTTAAAATAGCATATTCTGTGAATATGCTATATATGGAAGTGTACTGTTTCATACATTGATGGTGTTAGTATAAATTCATACAGATGTTTTAGAGGAAATCAATTGATATTGAAGAGGAGCAGAATATGCCAACCCAAAATATGTCACTTTGACATAAAGATTATTTTGAGCTGAAGGTGCTTGAGAAGCAGATACAAGAAGAGGTCTCTGCACTTCCCCTATTTGCCTAAAAGCAGGACTCACATTTATAAAGGTGTCCCTCCTCTACCCTTCTCTACCAGGAAGGGTAGAAGTCCATCACCAGAGACAGCTCTAGACCCTCATCAAGCCAGATATGGCACCAGAGGAAATCTATATAAGAAACTATTAACTGGCTCTTCTCTTCTACTAGTTTCCCCCTGAATTTATCTTCCTACAACTTTCTGCCCTAGGTACTCCAAGTCCTTCTCCTTTGTCTTGTCATTTCTTTAAAAATGTCTTGTTCTCTTGTTGAGATGCTATACAAGTCCAAGTTCTAATCATCTCTTTGAGTTAGTCATCACTAAGTGCTCCCATGTGTGTGCCAAGTACATGTTAATACACTTCTGTTTGTTTTCTGTTTCTTTTATCAGTCTAATTATTGGTCCCCAGCCAATGAACTTGACTGGGTAGCAGGAAAAATAGTGAAGTTTTCCCTCTTCTACAATATCCATTAAAAACTTAGTGGATATTGTCTTTGACCTAACAATTCTTTTAGAAATCTTTCATATAAAAAATACTTTCACACATATGCAAAGTTTTATCAGTAGGGATGTTCATTGCAGCATTATTCATAAGAGCAAAATACTGGAGACAATCTACCCATGAAAAAGGCATAGTAACAAATAAAACAAATTAATAAATTTATTAAACTGTTTATATGCCCAGAATGGAAAATTATATATACTTCATTTAAATTTTTTAAAAAGATTTTATTTATTTATTTGTCAGAGAGAGAGAGAGCGAGTACAGGCAGACAGAGTGGCAGAAAGAGGCAGAGGGAGAAGCAGGCCCCCTGCCAAGCAAGGAGCCCGATGTGGGACTCGATCCCAGGACGCTGGGATCATGACCTGAGCCGAAGGCAGCCACTTAACCAACTGAGCCACCCAGGTGTCCCAACTTCATTTAAATTTTTTGATAGACAAGTATGCAGTGGCATGCAAAGATTTCCAAGGTATATGATTAAGTTTTTAAAGAAGCAAGTCAACAGATAATATGTATTACATAATTCCATTGTATAAAATGAAAAATTCTATATAATCTATTATTATCTGGAAACAGTTAACCACATTGTTAACAGTTCTCTCCCACGAGGAAGGAGCAGGATTTGGAGTACATACGTATGTGAAGGGGGACTTGGCATTTTTTATCCTAAAACGTGAAATTTTTACTTTTTATAACAAACATATTTTGTGTGTGTGTTTTACTTGCTTAATTAAAGTATAGCTTAAAAAAAGATAATATAACATTTAGGCTTAGGTTGTGGATACCTGAGGGGAAAAATTACCGTAGACTTTGGCAAAAAAAACCAAACACCCTAGAATCTAGTGTACAAAGAGACTATGACTTGTGGTATAATACCATGTACATCCCTAAGCTCTAGTAGTTTCTGTGATACATAAATTTGGACACAATTTTAAGAAATACAGAATCCATGTTTAGTGTCCTCTCCCAGCAGGCCTTGTGTGCCTGCCAGGCTGGAGTGTTCTTTACATTCCTAGCAGCAGAGGTTCTGAGGGGACCCAAAAAAGAGCCTGAGTTCAGAGGGCAGGAGCAGCAGAGTCAGAGGAGAAGCTGGGCCAGGAAAAAGGTCTAGGATCTAAGAGGTGGTCTTCCCACAGCTGCAGGGTTAGCCACAGAAATGGCTTCCCAAGTACCAAGGACATCTGGTGGTAAAGGTCCAGATCCTTATGGGCTTCCTCAGACTTCTCAAGGCCATTCCAGTCACAAGATGTCAAAGCAAAGTTTGCTCACAGCTTTAAGGTTAAGCTGAATCCACTCATAAGAAAAGTAATGGTTGTGCCCCAATGATTTGTGTCTTCCAAATGAAAGTGGGGAAATGGGGGGAAGGAGCCAGATTACAAAATGAACTATCACCATCCATTTAAGTTCTCCTGTCTCTTCTGTTCACCCCCCACCCTCCCCAAACACCTCCCCTCTCTTAATTCAGCACCTCAGAAAAGTCAGATTCCTGGTACTCACTCTGGTCCATCTCCCTCCTTCTTCTGTCAGCCAAGGCCCTTCAGCTAATCAGTATTAAGATTCTAGACCTAATCGTGTCTTCGAGCATTTACAGTCATCCTCCTAGAACCTTTTCTCCCATCCTGAGTTGGTTGGGTGGGGCTGCCATTTCCTCCTCCTCCTGGACTCCTCCTGCTCTTAATTTCCCCACTGTTCCGGAGGCATCTTTGCATAAGGAAAGAAGTTTCTGTCCTAAGCCTTTTAAAAAATTGCTGAGGGATTTGTTTCTGTGGCCTCCTTTTTAAGCTGAGAAGATTCAAGTGATATGGAAGGCAAAGCATGATTTGATCTGTCCCTTTGCACCTCTGTCACTTTAAGGCTTGGGACCCAGTTCACTCTAAGCCAGCTCAGTCTGGTGTCAGGCACTGCCAGATAGTCAGTGTCCAGGTGGGGACGAGTAAGGAGCCCTCAGGAAGGTCATTCACCAGTGGTCATGAAAACAGATTTGAACAGCCCATTAGGACCTGGAGACCTTTGCATCTTGAAAAACGAAGTATGTTGACATGGTGAATTATTATGCCATTGATTAAATATGAAGTTGATAGGGGCATGTGAGTGGCTCAGGCAGTTGAACATGCAACTCTTGGTTTTGGCTCAGGTCATGATCTCAGGGTCATGAGATTAAGTCCCACATCTGTCTTGGTACTCAGTAGGGGGGTCTGCTTGAGATTCCCTTCCTCTCCCTCTGCCTCCTCTCTTGTCACCCCCCAGCCCCGGCTTCTGCATGCTCTCTCTCTCTAAAATAAACAAATAATTTTTTTAAAAAAATGAAGTTGATAAAAGTTTCCGATGACAAGGGGAAATGACTATAAATAGTGTTAACTAAGGTGGGGGGGGGAAACAGGGTACAAAAACAGGGCAGCTTATCTCAATAGTGTAAAAAATGTTATTTATATAAATAGACCCATCTTTAAAAGATGGAAGAAAATATAAAGTGTGATTGTTTAAGAGCAGTGGGATTGTGAATGATCGTGATTTGCTTATTTATACTTTTCTGAATTAAAAAAAATTTTCATGGTGGGAGTTTAAGATGTTTTTAACCAGGGAGGAAAAAAAATGCTTTTCAGGTGGTGCCTGGGTGGCTCAGTGGGTTAGGCCTCTGCCTTCATCTCAGGTCATGATCTCAGGGTCCTGGGATCGAGCCCCGTATTGGGCTCTCTGCTCAGCAGGGAGCCTGCTTCCCCCTCTCTCTCTGCCTGCCTCTCTGCTTACTTGTGATCTTCCTCTCTCTGTCAAATAAGTAAATAAAATATTTTTTAAAAATGATTTTCAGAGTAAGGGAGCAAAGTGGAAGGAAGACCATGACTGGAAATCTGGACATGGGTATTTTACCTGATTCACAGTGTAAAGAGGGAAGCAGAAGTATTTAGTCAACACACCTGAAGGAAGAATTTGGTTTGGTGAAGAATAGTGCTGCAGAAAAAACATAAAGCTATTTACACATTCACTGATCATTGTCAAAGGTATGTAAGAGGTGCCTAATTCCCTGGGTTAATCTGTGTGATTCATCGAAAATTCCCACACCTATTGTAACCAAAGCTTTCTGTCACATCCTCTGCCTTTTTTTTTAATGCGTTGGATGTATTTAGGAAATGGTCCTCAATTAGATGCATCAAACTTACTCATTACCAAGTGTTTACTGAACACCTCAGGGACTTTATTTTATTTAAAAAAAAACTTTGGCTCAGAAAAATATACTTTGGTTACTGGTGCAAAAATCTCTTGTATTAGAACTATATGCTCTTTTGAGGAAAGTGGAATTTAAAAAAAAAACCTCTTTGTAATAGAACTCCTAATTCATACTGAAGATATTTTGAAAATAGAATTTTTTATATTATTGTATTTATTTATTTGAGAGAGAGAGAGCATGAGCAGGGGAGAGGGGCAGAGAGAGAGGGTGTGCTGAGCACTGAGCCCAACATAGTGCTGGATCTCAGGACTCTGAGATTATGACCCGAGCCATGATGACAGACCATTAACCGACTGAACCACCTAGGTGCCCTGAAAATAGATTATTTTTTTAATGGTAGAGGATAGTATACATTTTGGTAAATTTCCTTCCTGTTATTTTGTCTATGCAGAGGTGGGATTTTTTTCCTTAGTAGTAATCACACTGTATATTGAGGACAGGACCTGCTTAAAATGTCAATTTCCATATAAAACAATTTGCTATCTTATTTGAAAATACAGCTTTCACAATGTAATGACTTTTGCCTTGTAAAAATAAACTTTCATGTCTCAAATTCTATTTATTTATTTATTTATTTACTCACTCACTTACTTATTTGGGTGGGGGCTTAGATGAGAAAAGAGGTTACTCCAAAAATAACCACAGTATTACTATTCAGGTTAACGAAAGAAATTTTATTTAGTCAACCTAAGAGCCTCATTAAGACTGGATGTCCTGGGGTACGTGGGTGGCTCAGATGGTTAAGTGTCTACCTTGGGCTGAGGTCATGATCCCAAAGTCCTGGGAGGTGTCCCACATCGGGCTCTCTGTTGAGTGCAGAGTTTGCTTCTCCCTCTCCCTCTGCCCCTCCTTGCTTGTGTGAACACTCTCTCTCTCACTCTCAAATAAATAAATAAATAAATAAATTCTTCAAGGGAAAAGAAAAAAAAGACCGAGTATCCCAATTTTCCCTACTATTCTGATGCCTTTCCTTCCTTTGTTTTACAAGCTTGAATGCCTGGAATACTGATGGCACCATACTAGAAGTTTTAAGGCACACAAAGGTGGTCTTCAACTGAAAGGAGCTTACAGTCCATTGGTGGAGAGGAAACATGCACAATATCCTCTACAAAGGAAACTGCTCCTTGTAGGCTCAAAACAGTGGAGGTCTTCTAGGGAGGAGCTCTGGAAAGGCTTTGGGAACTGTGAGCAGCCACTGGCAGATGAAGGGGATTTTAGAGAGAAAGCTGGTGTAAGAAAGGCATTCCGGACCAAAGACACAGCACCAGTAAAGGGGGAGAGCAGGGAAATCCAGGGCTTCTAAAACTGGCAGAGGAATTGGCTGCAGCAACCCAAACTCATTTTATAAACCAGTTGTCTTTGGTAGGGAAAAAAAGGGAGAGGCTTGAAAACGCGAAAATGTTGAATAGCAAAGCTACTTTTCCTGCACTGCTTTAGAAAGTATAGTTTTATAGCTGCAAGTGACCAGTTTTAAAACCTAAACATCACTGAAAAAATTGAGCTTTTGATTACCCCTAGCTTTTTTTCATACCACCACCTACACCAGCTCCTTCTACATGGTTGTCATACCCACCTGGAATCTAGCTAAGCAGTTATATTTGGCAAAAAGTTTTTTTTTTAATGGAGTCAGAATCACATGATTAAGTTATCAGTATCCATCATGGTATTGCAAATTATGTTCATTGACTGAGTATATTATATTCTGTGTATAGATTTTTCCCTAAAAGACAAATGCCTAATATAGTCAAGCTTTAAATTTGGTTTCCTGAACAGAAAAGATTTTCTTCCATAGAATCATCTCTGTTTTGATAGTAGACTAAACTCTGCTAAGGTTAATCCACTAGATTTGTCCCATAACAAGGGAGCAAGCTCTGAGGACCCTTAAATCTAAAATAAATACAGAACAGACCCCCTGTAACCTTCTCCTGGCTCCATATCCTTGTATGTGTCTACTGCTTGAAGATCTTGCTGTTACTTCAAATTCAACATTTTCTAAATTGAATCTATTAGTCCCACCCAGCCCCCAAATTCTTATTCTTACTCATTTTTATAAATATTATAAATCTTCATTAGTTTTTTGGAGGCTTCTGTTTGACGGTTTTGTGACCAAATGGATAAGGCACAGGCTTCTGAGTTAGAGAAGTGGTTCAGGATCCTGCTCTGTCTTTTCTGAGATTTAGTGCTTCCCTGACTATAAGCAAATAAGCCTTAATGAGCACTCTACTCTTACATAAAATGGGGCTGATAGCAGGACCTACCTCACAGAGTTGCTTTGAGAATCAAATAGATAATGTTTGTAAAAGCCTTAAAGTGCTACACAAACATTAGCCAGTTTTATTTGGTAATAACAGTAATATTTATGATCCTTCAGAATGTGAGATTCATACAAGAATGTGTCAAGATGGGCTAAGCTTCCCAAAGAGACATTCATGACCATAGAGAACTTGCCATAACCTAGTCCAGCCCAATCTCATGCAGCCTTGACTTTACTCCTGGCCTGATTATTCTCAAGGGGATGGAAAACATATATGACCCGAACAGATTAGGTCATACCCTTGCTTCAGACTCACCAATGGCTTGCCCTGCTCCACAGTCCAAAATCTTCACATGGCTCACACGTTCTGCCATGTTCTACCCTGACCACATCTCCAGCAGTATTGCCCACCATTCTTCCTCTCACTTGCTTGCTGATCTTTTCTTGGCTTGCCCAATCCATTCCCTTCCCTGATCACACTCTGTACCCGCTCTCCAGACCTCCACTGAAATGTCACTTTATCACGGAAGCTTTTTCTAACTAGCTGAGACCCCATATTTACTCTCTTGGAACGCTTAGCCTCTCCTTCACAGCACCGATCACACTCGAAACAACCATATGTATACTTTTTCTTCTCCTCTAGACCCCCTGCCTCCTATGCATCATTTGCATGATTCCTCCCAAACAGGCTGAGCCATCTGCAAAATGAAGCCCGTTTTCTATGATATTTGAATTACAACAACACCAATCCCTCTCCTATGAAATTAGCTGGAAGTCAAGTAACTCCTGAGATCCCCTCCCCTCCCCAGAAGTCCTAGATTCCCTCCTCTAGAAGTCCCCAGGGTTCCTTACTTTTGTGCACAAATCAGCTCTGCTGTCTTGCCCCCTGGTGCCTGCTTGGAGAATGGGAACTCAACTGCAGTCTTTCAAGGATGGGTTGACTGGTTCTGGCAGACTAGAGGTTCTTGGCCAACCCCATAAGCTGGGGAGGATTACAGAGGCATTTAGCTATATAGCAGGGAGGGTGTGGCAGAAGGGGTTAATAAGATCGGCCACACCCACTGCCTGGGTAGCTCCTGAATCCCTGCTATAGACCTCATCCAAACAGCCCCTTCCTGGTTGTGAGTCTCTGCCTGCCTGTCTGACCGCAGTCTGGACCACCCAGGCCATCAAACTTGTTTTAAGGAGTAAGCATCCAAGGGAAGTTAGTCATTGTTGGTCTCCTAGTAGCCCCTTTCCAGTGTTCCTTTGCTGCTTGAAAATGATGGAGGAAGAGTAATGGAGGAGTTTCACCTAAACATTAAAACCTAGGGTGGAGGTAAGGCCAGTTTTGCCAACAACAACCCCAAAATGGACAAAAATATTTTTTTCTTTTTATAATGTATGTGTTAATCCCACCAATTATGCTGCAACCAGATTTTGTCTTCAGGCTGAAAATAATCTAGTTTCCTCTAGTTTTTATTCCAACCCCACCTATCACTAGCACAGTTCACTATCACCCCTCCTGGACCACTCCACCTTCTAACTGGCCTCCTGTGGCACACAATCTCTATACCACACAACACCCAGAGTAATCCTTCAGAAAAGCCAAGATTATCAGATGAGTCCCTTGCTTAATTCTTCTGTATCTTCTTATTCCCCTTAGAGTAAGGTCCAAAAGATATAATACAGTCTTGTATGTTCTAACTCTGCTTTCCTTTTCTTTGTTCTCTTTCTGCTGCAACCAAATGAATATTTGACACATATTTGCCAAGCATCTGTTGGAAGAAAAGAGCGGCCAGTGTGAGGGGGGTGAGGTTGGTGGGGGAATGACTTGAGGAAAGGGTCAGAGAAGAAGAGGATGAACCCCACTGGTCATGTTAACTATGGTTAGTTCAGATTTCCTCTGAGCTTTCCTGGTTCCTTGGGCACATCTGTTTTCTCCCAATAACTTACATGCATTTTCCTGGAATATTCTCCACTCTTCTATTCTGCTAGCTAAACGTTCTTCTTTCTTTAGAACTCTAGCTTAAACATTACTTACTTCTGGATGACTTCCTTGATAAATGTGCTCATAGTTTTCATTCGTTTCATTCATTCAGCCACAAAAATATATTGAGTGTCTGTCATGTGCCAGGCACTGTTCTAGGCTCTGTGGATACAACTAAACAGACTTTCATCAGATTAGAAAGCTATCTGTGGGATGATATGACAGGAAATGTGGTTTACATGGTATACCCAGAATCTATCTTAGGGAACTCCCTTGAGGAGCATCTCAAAGAGATGGCCCTCCTTTGGAGCAACAAAGGTACAGCAAGCATCTCTAGGCTTTGGGCTGAAAGGGACACATCTTATGAAGATATAGTAGGCCTAAGAAAGTAGTGACTTCAAATTAATTGCAGGCACTGATTTGGGACCTAGCTGCTTCTCAAATGGACAGCACTATGAAATCCAAAGTTCATTTACTTAGAAACAGTAGTGATTTCCCTAACCAACCCCACGGAGGACATATGGCTATTAGTGGAATAGACATATGGTTATTAGTGAAGAGATGTATGGTTGTTAGTCCCCAGAGGAGACATATGGTTATTAGTGAAGAGTGGCTGTATCCAACCTCTGCTGCAGACTCAAGTAGCAAGTTGCTAGGGGCTGCCACTATTTCCCAGATGGAATTCTGCAACCCCAAGTGCTGTCTGGAATGACTCCTTTCAGAATGAGCCTCTGAAAGTTTAAACAAAGAAATTCTGGTTTTTTAAAAATATTTTTTTAAGTTTATTTGAAACAGAGAAAGACCACAAGCGGGGGTGGGGGCAGAGGGAGAGGGAGAAGCAGACTCCTTGCTGAGCAGGAGTGTAACATGGGCCTCAATCCCAGGACCCTGGGATCATGACCTGAGCTGAAGGCAAATACTTAACTGACGGAGCCACCCAAGTTCCTCAACAAAACAAGTCTTTTTTTAATTCATTCAACAAACATTTTAATTTTTTAATTATGCATTTAAATTTATTTATTTATTATCATTAGAATTTTTTTGATTTTTAAATTTTTATTAACATATAATGTATTATTAGCCCCAGGGGTACAGGTCTGTAAATCATCAGGTTTACATACTTCACAGCACTCACCATAGCACATACCCTCCCCGATGTCCATAACCCAACCACCCTCTCCCTACCCCCCTTCCCCAGAGACCCTCAGTTTGAACAAACATTTTTGTTGAGAGTTTCCATGAGTGTGGCCCTCAGCTAGATTCTAAAGGTGCAGCAGTAAATAACAGACATGGTTCCTATACTCATAGAGTTTATACTCTACCAAGGGAGATAAACATCTCCAAACTAATTACTTAGCTCCAAGTGAGCAAGTAAAGAGTATTCTGAAACCATATTTCAAGAGAGCCTGGTCAGTCTGGGGAAGAATGGAAGGTAAGGATAGGAAGGCCTCCAGGGAGAAAGACCTTTGACTTTGTTTTATAAGATAACTGGAAATTCTAAGTATGGGAAGATGACGCTGAGTGGCAAGGAGCTTTCTACCTGCAGTAGAAAGAAGCAGGTGTGAGTCCCCTAACATTTCTGAGAGAAGGTCAGTGTGATTGAAGTACCTAGAGCAAAGGGGAGCATAGGATGAGATGAAGGCCAGAGATTTCATTTTGGGGTTATGACAATGAGAAGCCATTAAGGGTTTTAAGTAAAGTAGGAAATGTCATGTTTATGTTTGTTTTGTTTTGTTTGTTTGAGAGACAGAGATCACAAATAGGCAGAGAGGTAGGCAGAGAGAGAGGAGGAAGTAGGCTCCCCGCTGAGCAGAGAGCCCGATGCAGGCCTCGATCCCAGGACAATGGGATCATGACCTGAGCAGAAGGCAGAGGCCTTAACCCACTGAGCCACCCAGGCGCCCCTCATGTTTGTGTTTAAAGAGATCATTCTGACTTTATGGTGGAAGAGCAATTGGGAGGGGGGAGCAAAGGTGAATGGAAGGAGACCTACTGGGAAGAAGTGAAGCAAGAGAGAGACAATGGAGACCTGGACCAGGGTAGTGGCATTAGAGATGGTTCTCAGTAGAGGACACTAGAGGCATTAGAAGGTAAACTGATAGACTATGGTAATTGACTGGATATGTGGAGTGAAGTAAAAAGAGATGTCATGAGTCCTAAGGGTTCTGGCTTCATGCATCTTGGTGGGTAGTGATGCCGTTCTTCAAATAGGAAACACTGGATGAGGACCAAGTTTGTAGGGTCAGAATAGGGGTCAGGTTCAGGATTTGTGGTTGAGTTTGAGATGCCCTTTAGACGTACAACAGAAAGTCTGATCAGGCTGTTGAACAGATGAATTTGGAACTTACAGGACAAGTCTGGATTCAAGATGTAAGAAGTCAATGGAGCTGAGAGTTTGGATGTGTGCACCTGGGAAAAGTTGTAGAGTGAGAAGAGCACCTAAGACGGATTTTGAGGAACACCAGCACTTGAAGGGTGGGTGGAGGAGGAGGATGGCCATGGAGGCTGAACAGAATCCAGAGAGGTAGTAGGAAACCAAGGACGTGGTTGTCCCAAGAGAACAAAGAAAGGGAATCTCAAGAAAAAGAAAGTGCTTATCGGTAGGAATAGCTGACAAGCTATCAAGTAACACGAAGTCTGAGAAGTGTCCATCAGCTTTGTGGTATGGAGACAGTTGGACCTGGGAGAGAAAGATTTTTCTTTCTCTCAGGTGAGATGGTGGGAAAGAAGACATTGGAGAGAATTGAGAACTGCATGGCAGGGGAGGGAATGGATCCAGTGAATGTGGACAGTGTTGGGATGGACTTCCTTTCCTATCGCCAGGCTTCATCTTCATTCTTTTAAAAATAACCAGCAGGGACACCTGGGTGGCTCAGTTGGTTAGGCGGCTGCCTTCAGCTCAGGTCATGATCCCAGCGTCCTGGGATGGAGTCCCACATCGGGCTCCTTGCTCGGCAGGGAGCCTGCTTCTCCCTCTGCCTCTGCCTGCCACTCTGCCTGTGCTCGCTTGCTCTCTCTCCCTCTGTCTCTGACAAATAAATTAAAAAAAAAAAAATAACCAGCAAAGGGGGGCACCTGGGTAGCTCAGTGGGTTAAAGCCTCTACCTTCGGCTCAGGTCATGATCCCAGGGTCCTGGGATCAAGCCCCGCATCAGGCTCTCTCTCTGCTCAGCAGGGAGCCTGCTTCCTCCTCTCTCTCCCTGCCTGCCTCTCTGCCTACTTGTGATCTCTGTCTGTCAAATAAAAAAATAAAACAAAAAAATAACCAGCAAAGGGAAAAACTCAGGACACCTAGAGGTAGAGGCCAATTGAAGAGAATTCTTTCACTGTCCCTTTATTTTCTACTCAAAATAATACTCAATAACATTTAAATATTACCCACTTTTGGGGCAACTGGATGGCTCATTTGGTTGAAGATCCAACTCTAGATTTCAGCTCATATCATGATCTCAGGATTGTGAGACTGAGCCCTGCATTGGGCTCCACACTCAGTGTGAGTCAGCTTGGGTTTCTCTCCCTTCCTTCCTTTGCCCCTCCCCCACCCCCAGCATATTCTCTAGATAGATAGATATAGATATAGATTTTACTTACCTTTGTGAACGAGATGGCAGGGTTGGGTATTTTTTTTTCTTTCTCTCTTCTTTTACGAATATCTAAGTCAATCTGGATCCCTTCATGGGGGAAAAGACACACAGGGTTTCTCATTCTGGGTACTTTCTTCAAAGACACAGTGAAAGCAGATTTATTTGTAGATATAACATTGGATCTAAACATATTCCCTCACTTGAGCCCATGGCAATGGGTAGGTCTTGCACCATTTATAATTTTAACATAAAAGCATGATTTGGGTAAAAATTTTTTACCAAAATTCTGAAGCAGTGTTACATATTCCATTTGGAATAACATCAGAAATTTGCCATGTGAGAAAAAGGCAGCAAATCTTCGGTTAATCTGCTTTTATTTTTTTTCCAAAGAAATAGAAAAAACTTTGTACCCAAATGGTGAGTACCAGGAGAACTTTGGGCCTATTTGGGGAATTTGACCACAGGGCCGCCATTATAACAACTCTTTTAAGACTTTTGGTGGTGAAGGAAGGGTAGCATCTGGAGACGTCAAAGGAGAGCTTTACCTTAATGGGGGAGAACTGAGCACGATTAAATGTTAATAGGAAAGAATGAGTAGGAAGGGATTAGGAAGGAGAAGCAGTAATTCAGGGACTGCAAACTCAAATGTCCAAGGGTCCAGATAGATAACCTAAATGCATGAGGCAGTGCGATGTAGGAAATAAAGAGAGTGCAGGAACCACAGAGACTAGAGAGAACAGGCTCCTTCTGAATATTTGCCTGAGGTACAGGGGATTCTGGGAGGTGAGAGAGCTCTTCTTGATTGCGATGCTAGTATGCCTACAAATGTATGTGTTGGTTAAAACTTGTGGAATTACACACTAAAAAGGATGGATTTTACTTTTCATTTTTCCTTATTGTAAGTAAAAAAAATAAATAAAAGGGGGGAAAACCTATATAAGCCAAACATAGGATATGTCTGTGGGCCACAAGCATCATTTTGTGGTCTCTAGAATAATTGAGAGAATAAAGCTTTTGTAAAGATGTGAGGAACGGGACCTAGACACCAGGCAGAGAGACTCACATCAGCTGGAGGAAGAATAGGATTTCTGTGGTACTGGGAGGAAAAGTAGTAAGGGAATGAAACCAGGAAGACAAGTTTGTGGCAGGAATTTGAGGGATTTTTGATTGGAAAATAGAAGTCTGTTTTGCTAGTGAAGCAGGAGGCCCAGTCATTTGCTGACTATGAGGTAGGAGGTGGAAAGTCAGATACTTGAGGAGAGTGGTGATGGTTTGATAGAGCCTCAGAGGAAAATTCGAGCATGGGTGGCTCAGTTGGTTAGGCGGCTGCCTTCAGCTCAGGTATTAGCTGAGCTGATGACAAGGTTGTTAGGTAATATTTCAGGCCCTTCTGAGGTTGGTGATTATTAATTAGGATTGAGTTCAACAGCCTATAACAGGAAACAAAACCAACCAAAATAACTGTGTCTTCAAAAATCAGTTTATTTCTCTCTAAAAAATTTTTAAATTTCTCTTTCATATAAAGGAATTGTAGAGGTAAGTCTAGGGCTGGTATATGATTCCATCAGGGATCAAAACTACTACTTTTTTAAAAAAGTTTTTATTTAAATTCCAGTTAGTTAATATACAGTGTAATATTAGTTTCAGGTATACAATATGGTGATTCAACACTTACATCCATCACCTGGTGCACTCCTTAATCCCCATCACCCACATCCCCCTATCTACCTCCCCTCTGCTAACCCTTACTTTGTGTTCTATAGTTTAAAAAAACTACTTTTTCTTCAACAGCTTGGCTTGTGGCTTCCATCCCTAAGGTCCCCTCATGGTTCAAGATGGCCACAGGAGCTGCAATAGAAGGCGGAAGGGGGAGAGGGTAGCTCTTCCTGATCAATCAACTCTCTTAAGCTTTCTTGCAGCAACCACTCTATATCCTTCCTCACTTGCTGAAATGCAGTCAGAAGCCTACTAGGGAACCTGGGAAATGTCATCTTTTATCCCTGGCAGCAATGTGTCCAAGTATACATCAGGGTCCTATTATTAAAGAATATACCTGAGAGTATGGAACTGCTAACTTTTATCACAGTGATCTGTCGTTCTCTAATGGGGCTTATCCCAGGATATAACCTGGGAGTTGGTTTCACCAGGAGTTGAGACTTGATCAGACAAATGGTATGAAAGTGCTAAAGAGCAAGAGTCTAGAACTGCTTGAGAGAGTGACTAAAAGTATGAACCATGGATTTTAAACTAGTCTGGGGAGAATGAGGAGGGCAGGAAGAGACTGAAGGCTGGAGAGAAAGTGGAGATCTTACTACTTAGACATCCTGATGCTGTGAAAGAAAGAGCCCTGCTGAAGAAATTGAGCAGGCAAGCTTGAAGAATAGGTGATTGTGGTGGAGAGGGAGAAGTGAGACTCTAGAGAGATGGGATGACAATACTGAAGCTCAAGTGAAGATCAGGAGTAATAAGAATCTACCAGCCCTCTTTCCTGTTGCTCTCTCCTCCACATCTACTTTCTACTTCGATGAGTGTGCATCCATAGTATTTCAAACTGAGGGTGTACTACATGCATCCCATGCCCTACCTCATATCCATTTGGCCCATCCTTAACTCCAGCTATTTCTGCAACTGTCAGGTATGACCCCATAGCACCATGTCTCAGCTTCAACAAGAATCTCTCATTCTCTGCCCCAGCATTTCTCTGACCTGCTATGCACTCACACATATACAAACCTAAAAGGGAAAGAAAGTTAGTACCCCGAGGGGTAATCCTTGACCATGGAGACCAGGATCTGGTAGATAAATGCTCCCTCTGGTCTCCTTCAGGGCGGACAATGTTGAGGTACATTTTTCTTGGCTTTCCAAAGAGTCCTAGCAAGACTGAGTCCTGGATGCCCATAACAGTGACCAGCTTGATAACACATATTTTTTATTGTGTTAACATATAAAATTTACCATTTTAACAATTTTATGGTATAAAATTCAGGAGCATCTAGTACACTCCATTATGCAACCATCATCACATCTAGCTCCAGAACACTCTCATCACCCCCAAAAAGAAACTCCATACCTAGTAAGCCATCACTCTCCACTCCTCCCTACCCCAACTCCTGCTAACCACTGATCTGTCTTCTTTCTCTATGAAGCTGCCTATTATGAATACTTCATGTAAATGGAATCACATAATATATACCCTTTCCTAGCTGGATTCTTTTACTTAGCATATGTTTTTGAGATTCATTCATGTTGAAGCATGGATCAGTACATCTTTTTTATGGCTGAATAATATTCCATTATTTGGATATATGACATTTTGTTTATCTGTTCATCAGTTGATGGACATTTAAGTTGTTTCTGCCTTTTGGCAATTGTATATAGTGCTGCTCTTGAGTATTAACTCATTTTTATATTGGCTTTTCTTCCTTCCCAGTCAATGTAGGAGATAGAATGGTGTGGGAAGAATCTGGAAGCTGTGAGGCCACTGCAATAGTCCAGGGGAAAAGGGACACCTTTGAGATCTGGACTAAGGCAACAGGACAGAAAGAAGGGGCTACATGTTAGAGATATGCAGAATTAGGACTGATGGGATTTGGTGACTGTGAGAGAGACAGGACCCTGTAGATAGGGGAGGGAAATGAGGATGATACTAGAATTTTAACTTAAAACCGATGTTTTAAATTGCTGCCCTTTTCAGAGCCCAAATATTTGATAATTTTGATAGCTAGCACATAAATAATTACTATATTACTAAATCCCACATAAGTCCAACCAACTGTGGGGACAAGTATTTCTGGGTTCCTAAAAGCAGGGCCATACTTATAGTTTGCACAGCCCCTGAGCAAATATTTTTTGCAGGGTCCCTATCTGAATAAAAATTGGAATCACCCAGTCAGCATGCCAACATCATTCTGGCAGCTCAGTCTTGCAGGATCCCTCAAGGAAGTATCTCATTGGCCAACTGGAGTAATCTGTTCACCCAGCAATCTTCCAGAAACCTGATCCTGGCCACAGTGCCCAGGGACAACCCCATAGATTTGAGTTCTAGAACTCCTCAAGGTATCTGGTTAACCCCATGTTGGGTAGGGAAAGATATGGAGAGTTATAGTGCCTGAAAGAGATTAAAAACAGAGTTTGGGGCCCATATGGGACCAGGTCCAAGCTAGTCCCCACTGCCAGCAATTACCAGAGGGGGATTTAGAAAATTTTGAGGAAGGCACTCCAAAGTGCAGGACCCTCTCACTTGCCCAGGTCTGAGGGCGGTAGAACCCAGAATGATCTGGGGTTAATGTGAATTTTAGGAAGCAGAATTGGAGATGGAAACCAACATTTGTTTTGAGTATGTCCTACTTGCCAAGTACCATGCAAGACCCCTGCATCATTTGATCTTTATAAGCACCTTGTGAGACAGGTACTATGAAACCCATTTTACAGATGAGAAAACTGTGTCCCAAAGAGATTAGGTGAATCCGGGTTCTAAACTGTGTTCCTTTCCTATACACCCTGTGCCTGCCCAGAAAGGGTCTTGCCTTTCCACTTCAACTAATAGGGCATGTACTATTTCTCTACAAAGAGTATGTCACTCTGATCTCCTTTTTTACTTGCTGAACATTCTCTAGTTGACTGAATACATCCTATACTGAGTTTCTGTGACTGGGTTTTAGCCATGGCCTGAAGCCCCCTCTGATCTTTTGAACAAAGGGATAAGGAGAATACTTTCTTGGTTTGCATTCAATAATTCCATGGCTCCTAAACCCCTATCGCAGGACCTAGGAGTCCATCTGTGCCTGACAATCCCCTGCCTATTCTGGGAAGGTTCAACTCACATGTGGAATGAACTCAAACAACTCCCTGAAAAACAATTTAAGCCAGAGGAAGAGTCATCAGGCTAGGTGATAGAAGGTTTATTCAGAACCTTACAAGAAATTAAGTTAAGACCATTCTGCATCAGTCTGTGGTGATATAAATGATTATTCTAGTTTGGATTGTCATTGGCTGGGACAGACTTTGGGCAAAAATCATTAAGGCAAGGTGTGGCTGTTCTCTAACTTTGGCTGACGAAATCTTGTACCTAGGCAAAGGGCCAGGCAGAATTTAAGGACAGCTACGTGGCTTAGCTGTTGTTTCAACACTTTCACCAGAAGCCCTGAATGAGAGATGGCTTCATTTCTTGAGAAGTGTTGAATTAGGTCAGGTAAGAGTTTCTCTGCTTTATAGGCATCTTGGTCTCCTTCTCCTGAGCCTCCATCTTTTTTCCCAGCCATTACTTATGATCCCATAAATAACTACAAATGAATCAATAAGATGGAGTTCCTGTGAAGGCAGAAACTCAGGATTTACATTAGAGGGAGAAAAATTGTAAATACAGCATCCTGAAAGAGAACATTTGGATAGTTTGTAAGAATGAGACAGTGAGGGGCGCCTGGGTGACTCAGTGGGTTAAGCCTCTGCCTTCGGCTCAGGTCATGATCTCAGGGTCCTGGGATCCAGCCCTGTGTCTGGCTCTTTGCTCAGTAGGCAGCCTGCTTCCCACCCCACCCCACCCCCACCTACTTGTGATCTCTGTCAAATAAATAAATAAAATATTTTTTTAAATGAAAAAGAATGAGATAATGTGTCCTTTGATTTGAACAAAACCTCAGGACTGGGGCAGATGAGGTGCTGAGAGTAACCATTAATCTAAGTTCCAAGATTCAAAACAGTGGCTGTTTCCATCAGCATCAGTCCAGAGAATTACTCACAGTCCCTTGAAAATAACACTATCTCAAGAAGGGGTAAGGAAGATGCCTCCCAGGGGGGTCTAATATCAGAATAGACATTGTTTCTTCCTTGGGGGTAGTTATCCCAGAATCTGAAAGTCAATGCCCACTCTTAACTTTTGACCTATAGCAAATAAGGTTATAGATAGGAAACCAGGACCTAAAAGCAGTCTGGTTTCTAAGGAACTTGATAAAGCAGTAGCAACATTTCTGGATGAGAGAATGACTTCCAGGTTAGCTCACCCCCTAGCGCTAGTCCCAAAACTTGGCCATCCAAGTTATAACACAGGGACTGGGCACCTGGGGCAGCTAAATTTATTACATCAGCCCTGGGAAATACCATACATTTCCATCATTGTTTCATGTTTGGTGGGTTGATCTAGACAAAAGGACAATGATTTTCCTTGATGGCTTGTGTTCAGTTGCTGCAACAGAAACCAATGCCTGGGTTATTTGACTTCATCGTGGCATAAAATTATGGCCCTGTAAAAGCAGTAGAGACAGTGAAGGGTTATGGAAGGTTTAGGTCTCAAAGTCAACAGAAATGGGTTTCAGGTTGCTGGGCTGACAATGCAGAGAGGGAGTTTTGGCATTCCAGGGGCAGGGCTGATGCTGCCCGTAAGGCCAGTCTGACTCGCAGCGCATTCTCAGAGGTATTGTCCTTGATGCTGACTTGACTATTCCAGTTTGGGTCTGTAAAATGTCAAAGGCATTTTTGTCATGGTGATTGTTCTTACAAGGCAGATTAGTGCCATGGTGTGGTATTCAGTCCAAGCCTCGGAGCTACCTTGAGACTGGATTACTATAGGACTCTCAAACCTGAGTTTGAATCCTGTCCCAATGATTAGCCTATGTCTGTGAATAAATTACATCCCTTCCCTAAGCCTCAGTTTCCTCATCTTCAAAGGGGACATGATAATAGTACCTCTTTACGCAGTTGTGAGGATTATAGGAGATAATTCTTGAAAGCTCTTGGCTCACTTCTGGGCACAGAGTCAGCACTGAATAAACAGAAGCAATTATGACTATTTAAAAGGCCTATGTCTGGTCAAATAGGGCCCTCCTCTTTTCTTGCCTTCCTTATTTTTACTGAAGGAGCCCCTTATTTCTACTGAAGGTCTACAGAGACTGACCAGTCCTTACTGTACCTCACTGCCCAATAGCCCATTTCACTCCATTTCTGGACAGTTTGGTCACTGTCCTAATGTGGTTACCTATGGTGATTACCTCAGCAATTGACTCAGACTTTTTGGTAAGGAAGAAGGCAGGACTATGGGTTGTTGACACCTTATTTGGTATAATAAATAAGTGTGAAGCTGTTTGTTGAGTAACTACAAGGCTGGGTCCAGCATCTGGAAATAGTTGAGCCTTGCAAGGAACTCAAGTTACCACCAAAGTTCTTTGCTGAATGCAGAAGAATGATAATAACATGTTCTCTAGATTTTTCAAATTTACCTGTCTTGACTGATGTCATGGAGAGGAAATATGTTACTTGTTAAAAAAATTATTTATCATCATGTAAATGCAATACAGAGGATCAAGTTAACAAAAATAATGTGTGTCTTTATATCTGAGAATTGGCTTTCCTAACTCCTCCCCATTAACTAACAACTTAAATTTATAGATTGGGCCTAAAAACTCACTTGTGTCCCATTAAATGCCATATTAACCCTCAGGAAATTGATCTATGTATACCATATTGACATAGTCAACACATCTCAAACGAAATTCATTTCCCCCCTTTTTTTTTTAATTTCCCCTTTTTATCTTCCTCTTTCCCGACTACACATTTCTTTCAATAGAGTTACCACTTCAATCTCCAAACCTAGAGTTCTTAGTGGGATTTCTGATTCTTCCAACACCTTTTCCTGTTGTCAGGAGCCACTTGGTCATGTTGCCACATCATGGTCAAGTAGACTGGTTAAGATTCTGGGCTCCATCGTTAGACCTAACCTGGTGTGATGCTTGGCTTTACCACATTCATCCGTGTGGCATGAAGCTTGTTAATCTCACTGTGCTTCCATTTTCTCATCTTCAAAATAGGGAAAGTAATAGTTAATTCTTTATGGAGGTGCTGTGATAATTAAATGAGATGATATTCAGCATAGTGCCAGCACATAGTAAGTACTTGTTCTGTTATTAGTCTTATTATTATTGCAAATAGTACAGGATGTGTTCCTTCCTCTGTATTTTTATTGTAACTGCTCTATTTTAAGCTCTTATCATTTTGACCTAGGTTACAGATATTGATATCGTATTTTATTCTGCTTCCAGATTTCCCTCTCTTCACCCTGTCCTGCAGGGCTCTGCCAGATCTGTCTTCCTTAAATATCATACAGCTCTCCAGCTCAGAATCCACTTCCTAATACCAATACCTATGGCTTCCAATCCAGCTTCTCTGGGAAGCTTCCAAGGCCCTCAAGAATTCACCCTGCTCAGTGTCTATCCAGGTTAGTGCAGTAACTGAGGGCATAGGTTCTGTTGGGGCCTCTGGGGCTCGACCATTGCCTGACTGTGTAACCTTAGGTAACTGTGTTGTTTTAGTCATTTCAAAGTGTAAACTCCCTGTTTGGGCTATTTTTTCATTCTCAAGACCTCCCTCTTCCTGATTTCTTTCAAAGGTGGCTTCTGAGTATAGGGGGAGCTTACACATCCTCACAGGAGCAGGGGCACAGACGTTTGGCTCCCCTCTGATTTTGGATATCCTGTGTCTTGGTCCTGCTGTGTCTTTGTTGATTTGCTGAGGTTCTTATGGTCCCACCTTGCTCTCCAAATCTCACCCTCCTTTCCTCCACTGGAATTCGTGGTCCCTTCCCCAGCAGCTTCACTTAACCTGACCCCAGGCCTCTGCCGGTCTGCTGGATATTTCAGTGCGTTTGTGTTGTGCTGGTCATAAAGGAGCTTCTGCTTTCATCAAATACCACACACTGGCTGTGGGAAATGGTGGTGCTACTTCAGACCTTCATACTCTTTAGCAATTTCTAAACTACCTATGGTCCCATATTGCTCTGGTGCCATGTTGAATATGGAGTTTCGCTGAGGGGTTTACAATTTTCCCAGGCCTTGCCTTGAGAACTGAGAAGGAAATTCCTGCATTGGGAGTTGCCTAAGTCCGTCTAGATGATTCTACCATCCTTGACTCCACCTCCCCTCTCTTTTGACCCCAAGGTAGAGTTGGGAGAGTGGGAAGATAGCTCATACCTCAAGTCTTGTCATCCTTCTCCTTTTCTCTCCCTTCCAGGACCAAAAAGTTTTCAGCTGCCTTTCCATCTAGAAGGTGCTTCCCTTATGTCTTATTTTCTTATTTTGTACTCTAGCTTCATGGCCTAGTATTAAAGTCTAAATGACTTAAGGGAACAAAATAGGAACCATCAAATAGGGATAATATGTTGGAAGGCATTCCAAAGGCATGCTATCTCAACTGTATATTTCAAGTGTACCTGAAAATACTTATTTCTTGCCTCTATTCAACCATACTCTATCCATCCTTTCCACACATTATCCTTGAGGTATTCTTTCTCTACTCCTTCTCACTCTATTCAAAACTTTTTTTTTCAAGAATATCTATGTGGCTACAAAACCTCTCTCAATTAAATTCTTTATCTGATTTCTCTAAGATATTCTGATTCTAAGCATTATGCTGTCCATACTAACTGTTATCCAATTGTTTCATGTGCATTACTTTTTTAAAAAAAAATTGTAAGCCTCTTGGAGGAGAAGAGACCATGTGTCACCCCATAAGACCTAGCACAGTATTAAATAGTCATTAAACATTGGACTGACTGGTTAAACACTGGAGACAAACTACTCAGGGGAGGTCACAGACTACCCCCCTCCACTTTGTCATGTCTAACATGAATGTCATGTCTAACATAAATGTTAGTCCAGTCCAGTCCATGTCCTGGCCTAACATTTATTGAGTCCTTAGTGTACACCTCATACTGCGCTAAAACACTCTATTTATGTTGTCTTATAAAATTCTTTCATCAACTTATGTGAGTTTCATTATTATACAATTATCTAAGGTCACATGATATTAAGGAGTGAAATTAGAATTCAAACCCAAGTCTGTCTGATTCTAATCCCATGAGCCTAAACTACACAACTGCCATTGGTTAGTTATGCAGCATGAACTTTTGTCACAGTTCTGTATAGTTACTTCTTTTTTTTTATTTTTTTATTTATTTGTCAGAGAGAGAGAGAGAGCGAGTGAGCACAGGCAGGTAGAGAGGCAGGCAGAGGCAGAGGGAGAAGCAGGCTCCCTGCCGAGCAAGGAGCCCGATGTGGGACTCGATCCCAGGATGCTGGGATCATGACTTGAGCCGAAGGCAGCCACTTAACCAAACCAACTGAGCCACCCAGGCGTGCCTGTCTAGTTACTTCTTTAGGATGAGCAAACATTAATTCAGGTTGCCAATGACTACACATTTGCTGTCCTCCTTAGGTTTATATTTTACTTCCTTTCCATCCTGAGTAGCAGAACTTTGATTCTTCACTTGCAGGCTATTTTTTCCTCAGGTCTTTCCAGATTTTGCAGACCATATTTCTCATCTTGCAAAAAAAGAAAATGCTGGGGCACCTGGGTGGCTCAGTCATTAAGCATCTGCCTTCAGCTCAGGTCATGATCCCAGGGTCCTGGGATCGAGCCCCACATAGGGCTCTCCGCTCAGTAGGAAGCCTGCTTCTCCCTCTCCCACTTCTCCTGCTTTGTGTTCCCTCTCTCACCGTCTCTCTCTGTCAAATAAATAAAATCTTAAAAAAAAGAAAGAAAATGCTATGAATAATACCATATAGGACACCTGGCTGACTCAGTTGGAAGAACATGCAACTCTTGATCTCAGGGTCCTGACATTAAGTACCACCTTGGGCATAGTGCTTTCTTTAAAAAAAAAAAAAGGAAAAAAATAATATATTTCTTAGTTTCATAATTTTAGTAATCTTAGGAACTTGACATTACTCTTATCAATGTAGAAAAGAGAAGGCAATCACTTATCAAAGAGGAATTCATCAGCTAAGAAATTGTCATGTACATACCAGCTGAACAAGACATGCACAGAAACAATGAACAACTTGATTTTATCCCCCCAAGGTTACCTTTCTTTATAGTGGTGAAAGGATTTTTATTCAGAACTTGTAAGAAGGTAAACAATGCAACTGTATCATGGTTGGCAAGTCTTAGAAAATGTTTAAATATAGCAGATTTTGCTTTTTAAAATAGTTCTATAATGAGCATATATGTCTTATACAATAAATTACAGTAAGTGTTTTAAAATAAATTGTTGGCTAACACATAGCAGGATATGGAAGCCACAGGTTGTACTGTGTTCTAGCTGAATCAACACTAGTAGGAGTCTAGGTGGTTAGCTCAAACCAAAAGTGACCACTGGTGAATCTTAACCCAAACTGAAAATTTCAAAATATATTGGGATAGAGGGTAAATTGCAGGTTCAAGTCACTACTTAGTGGATCTTCTTAATAGTTAGAATGTGATTAATATACTGATCTTCCTCAAAATAATACAAAAAATTCAATATCTCAGATGACTTATCTTTATTACTACTTGCCAGATGTCTGAGTGGGAGATGGAGGAAACAGTAGGACTAAGAATGGGGTTCATGAAAACAGATGTGTATAATCACAACTGTATTCTAAAGGTTCTGGATGATTCTTTCTGAGTTTATGACCAATGGCACAGGCTTGCATGGCAGGAGTTTGTAGTTTTGTTTTTGTT
Organism: Mellivora capensis; assembly: GCA_004024625.1. NCBI lineage: Eukaryota > Metazoa > Chordata > Mammalia > Carnivora > Mustelidae > Mellivora > Mellivora capensis. Next base: position 25,540 of record PISX010017025.1, read on the forward strand.
GTTGTTGTTGTTTTGTCATTATTCTTCACTGACGTTTCTCTATTCTTCTACAGGAAGCCAGTGGCATAAGATTATTATACTGAAAGGGTATGAGAAAGGATTGGCTCCAAGAAGTTAAACACCCACAATGAGAGATCCTTGTTCAGTTTCAGTGTTTATAGTTTCAGGTGCTGGGAATATAAGATGAATAAGATACTATTCCTGCCCTCAAGGAGTTAAATCTGCAGTGAGAAGACAGACTAGAAAACAGATTATAAGACAATAAGTAAGTGCAATATGGAGGATATTTACAAGGTGTATTGTAATATAGAAGGGTAACCCTCCCAGCCTGAAAGGGTAAGGGTATTAAAACCATGGAATGCTTTTCAAAGATAAGCTTCAAGAGGTGCTTGGGTAGTGCAATTGATTTAACATCCCACTCTTGGTTTCGGGTCAGTTCGTAATCTCGGGGTCACAGGATCAAGCCCCACATCTGGCCCTGGGCTCAGCGTGGAGTCTGCTTGAGACTATTTTTCCCTCCTCCCTCTGCCCCTGCCTCCGCCTCCCACTTGTGCTCTCTCTCTCTCTCTCTCTCTCTCTTAAAAAATAAATAAATGTTTTAAAAAAAAAAGATAAGCTTTGAAAGTCAAGCAGGAGTTGTATGCACAGGTTAAGAGTAAGGTAAGAAGAGAAGCATCAAGAGTCTCAGAGAGAGAACACTGTAAGCAAAAGAATGGAGGTATTTGAAGACTTAGGTGTAGTTCCATATAACTGGGATCTCAAGTAAGAGGAGGAGGTATAGCGGGGGGGCGGCTTGTGACATAGGGAATGTCAGATTCTGGCTTTATGAAAAATCTAGTAATGGAAAATTACACAGCATGCATAGTAAATATTAATAGAGAAAGAAGTTAAAAATCTGGAAAAAACCAAGACAGTGAAACTGAATGAAAGTGGCTCTGAGAAGGGCTCTGGGAACCAGGAGCAGCCAGGCATGGGCCATCTCATAGAGGATTTGTCCCTCTTATTCTTCAAGGTACAATTTGTGTTTCCAATTCATCCATTTTTATTTGCCAGTTCCATTCTTGTGTTTGGTCTGGTTATTTACAGAAGGCAAAGGAAAAAATGAGTGAATGTAGAGAATGATGAGGAAGGTTATTAAATAGGTACTTGAGTAAGTGACTCTCCATTTGGATGTCTAACTGACATGGCAAAGTTAATATATCCAACCTGAACCCCTGATCTACCTCCCCCTACTGCCCCCACAAATTTGCACCACCTTTTGGTGATGGCAACTCCAATCTTCCAGTTCCTTTGGACTAAAGTCCTAGAGCTCATTCTTCATTCCTCCCTTTTCATCATATTCCATACCCAGTCCATTAGGTAATTTTGTTAGCTCTTCCTTCAAAATATACCCCCAATCCCACCATTTTTCACCACTCCAGTTGAATCCACATCATCTTTCATCTTTATGACTCCAACAGCTTTACAACAGGTCTCCCTGCTTTTACTCTTGACCTCCTACAATCTATTCCTCTTATGATGTCCAAAGGGATCCTTTAAAAATGTGAGTCAAATAGGGGCCCCTTGGGTGGCTCAGTTAGTTGGGTGTCTGACTCTTGATTTCCGCTCAGGTCATGATCTCAGGGTCCTGAAATCAAGCCCCATGTTGGCCTCTGTGCTTGGCAGGGAATCTGCCTGAGATTCTCTCCCTCTGCACCTCCTGTCCCCTCTGCCCTCCCCCCATTCATATGCTCTCTCTCTCTCTCAAATAAATAAAATAAGTCTTTTTAAAAAATGTAAGTCAAAACCCTACACAGCCCTCCTTTTCACCCAGATCAAAACTAAAGTTCTTACACTGAATTTCTTAAGGAGCTTTGCTCTGGCTATTCCCCCTACCTGAAATACTCTTTCCTTAAAAATCTTCTTAGTTAACTCCATTACCTTCCCAAATTTCATGGCTCCATAGAGTGATCCTATCCACCCTTTTTAGTTATTGTAGCCTGTTACCCCTACCCCCATGCACTCCTGATCCCCCTTATCCTATTATACTTTTTCTTTTTTCCACAGTCCTTATCACTTCTAATATAATATGTATTTATTATCTTTGTTGTTTAGTTTCTTGTCTCCCCTTGCTAGGCTGCAAATTCCACAAAGGATTATTTGGTTCACTGATCTATCCTGCTTAGAATACTAACTACTGAATGAATGAATGAATGAATCAGTTGCTTTGGTCAACTGAAAGCTTCACTTTATATTATCCAAATTTCCCATTGTTAACCTATCTCAGAAACTAGTACTGAGAAACAGAGGAATGAGTCACATGCATCTTAATTCTAGGGACTGAATTAAAAAAGGAAAACAAGTTTTCCTATGACCTGACCCTGTGGAGAGGGAAGAATGTATTTTCCTTATTGCTCTGAAGTTTTACATGAATAGTTATCAGATTTTTTTAAAATTTGGTTTATATGTATGTATATATGTATGTAGACCTTTCCTACACCTAAGATTATAAACATACTCTTTTATACTTGTTCTTATGCTCATATAATTTAGTTTGGCTTTGTTTTTTAAGTCTGGTCTTTAATCCATCTGGAATTTATGATTGTGATTTGTGAGAAGTAGGAAGCTGACACCACTTTTCACAAATGATTAGCCAAGTAGTACAAAACTGTACATATACTTAAGAGTCCAGCCATTCATCACAGGTCTGAATGTCACTTTACTATACAATCTATGTTTTTTAAGATTATATTTATTAACTTGACACAGAGAAAGAGAGTACAAACAGGCAGAGTGGCAGGCAGAGGGAGTAGGAGAAGCAGCCCCCCACCCCACCCCCACCGAGCAGAGAGCCCAGGACCCTGGATCATAACCTGAGCCAAAGGCAGACACTTAACCTACTGAGCTACCCAGGCACCTGTATACAAGAATATACAGATATTCTTGAATTATTTGTTTCTTCAACCTATTTGTCTATTCTGGCACCAATACCAAACTAATTACTATGACTTTACAATATATTTTGATTTTCTGGGATAATCTCTGATCTTAACATTATAACTCACTATTATTAATTTCAGCCTGAATCAAACATAAATCCATTCTTCATGTGCATTAATTGAACATTTACTGTTTTATACCTTGGAAATAAAAATTGTTCGCTGGAGGCTCCTGGGTGGCTCAGTTGGTTAAGCATCCAACTTCTGATTTCGGCTCAGGTCATGATCTCAGGGTTGTGAGATCAAGCCCCATGTCAGGTTCCATGCTGGGCATGGAGCTTGCTTAAGATACTCTCTCCCTCTCTCTGCCCTCTCACCCACCTCCCTCTCAAAAAAAAAAAAAAAATCGTTGGCTGGATTCAGTTGTCCAAATTTAAATTCTGTTTACTGGGGTCTAGACTGCCTTTTCAGTTAAGTTTTTAGAAGGAAAGGAAAGATGGGAAAGTTAGTTTTTTCCTCTTAAGTACTGCTTAAGTTGCTGATACAGCCATACATAAGATCTGCTTTACTAAATTTTTCTGAAATAATAAGTCTACATATGAATCAGATGTTGAGAGGCTCTAATGATAAGCCTAAAGATGTGGACAAAGGCTAGGGAATGAGAAAAGCAGAATGTAGTATAATATCCTAAATTTACAATTTATTTTCTTGCTTTAGACTGCCATTTAGGTGGCAAATAACTTTTTGCATAAATATTAGGGCAAGTTTTTTCCCTTCCTGTATTAAACTTAGAGTTACACACCAAGTCATGCCCAGTGAAGCATCACCACATCCTAGTAAGATCCTGTGTGTATGTATTCATGAGCACATTTAATTGCATGTTCCTACAACCTCAGATTACCCTTTTGGCAGTTAACTCATTTCATTTGCAAAGGATATGGGGTAACCAGGGTTCACTGCTGAGCAAAAAGGCATGAAGATCAGCTGGAAATTTCAATCAGAGAGGTTGTGGATGTAATGTATAAAGCTAGGAGTAACACTGGGAAGCCTACCACATTTACCCATGTCGAAACATTTGAATTTTAAAAACTCTTATATAGGAGGTCTTTAAAAACTTGAATGCTCCCTCCCCACACTAATTAAATGAATTTTGACATGTTTGTGCATGGTATGTACAATAGTAATATTCAATATTAATTTATTTGAGTGTCAAATTGAACCTCCACCCAGTAAGTATTTATTAAGCATCAAGTATTTAGGGGATAGTGAAATGAACTAGACAGACCCAATTCCTTCCCTAGTCATGGAATTACCCCTTCCCAGCCAAATGCTTTATGTCATTGACCAAGAAAGCTAAGTGAACAGTCTTTAAACTGTGGAATGACAGAAATCTTTTGTTTACAAAATTATTGACATCCAAGGAAATCTCAAACTACTCTGAAGCTGATTAAGAGTTTCGTAATTTTTGCTTGACATATTTTCGTTCTCTCCTTAAACATCAAGTCCAAACATGATTAGCCAGGACTTGCGACCCTCCTTGCCAGTGTAATGCTATTTTATATCCTCTTCATTACTGCATTCAAAAACTGAGTTTAGGGACGCCTGGGTGGCTCAGTTGGTTAAGCGGCTGCCTTCAGCTCAGGTCATGATCCCAGCGTCCTGGGATCGAGTCCCACATCCGGCTCCTTGCTCGGCAGGGAGCCTGCTTCTCCCTCTGCCTCTGCCTGCCATTCTGTCTGCCTGTGCTCGCTTGCTCTCTCTCCCTCTCTCTCTGACAAATAAATAAATAAAATCTTTAAAAAAAAACAAACTGAGTTTAGTTTTAATGTCACACTAGACATTATTGGATCCCTAGGAGTAAGAACTCACCTTAGTGACTAGTTCTCATATTCACCGGATTCTCCAAAAAGTACAGGCTTCTTTCCCACAGGAAAAAAAATAGTTGGCTACATTTGGGGCTGCCATATGAGAGTATTTTCCAAAAGATATCATGTAGGATCGGTCCCAGAGTAGGCATGGGCTGTTCAGTGTTGGGTTTGGGATTACAAATGCATAGAGAATAAACCGGGACTTCAAGGTCTAAGATCACAGAAAGAGAAGACCAAACAGTCCTTGGGCACTGGAACATTATTGTTACATGTCAATTTCCTAACATCACTAAGGAGGATTAAACTTGCAGAGAGATAAAAAATGGATAGTTGATGGTAAAATCCAGAAAGCACACAAAGAAGTGACAGCACTGGCTTTTGAAGAACATATCCTAGAAGAGTTGTTCTTGTTTACATATCCTTAGTGGTATGATATACTGTTTTTGAGACCCTGACAGAGTAGATACTCAAAATGAGAAATAGTCTTCCTTCTTTAACTAGTTTTTCTGGTCTAAAAAGAAGTGCAATCACTAAATGAGGTAAAAAAAACCTTCCATTGACTCTCAGAAGTGCACCAGGATCCAGGAATTTTATAAAAAAATATTCAGCTGAGTTGGAGAAGCGAAAATCATTGTCCAACTTCAGTTCTCAATCTGGCCCACATCTCTAATTAAACTGTTAAGAAACTGGGATCCAGCACTAGTCCATACTGAGTGCTACTCCAGAGGTACAGAGTAAATGCTGCTGACAAAACTTCTAACTGTTCTAATGAGTAGAGCTTGAGAAGCAAATAATTCCTTAACTGAGTATGATGCATGTATAGGGTTAAAGGTGGAGGGCATGCTTAATCTGGTAATCACTTACAGAAAATACGGGTAATTCCTCTAGAGAGAACAAGCCCAGTTACTCATAATGCACCACACCAGGCAGTACTCAAGAGGCACCACGCACTACTAATGTAGATCTGGCTCACATCCACATTCTCTTGACAATCGTGCTCCCACCACTTTTCTCTCCCCTCACCAAAACTAATAAAAAATGGTTGATGGCACCATCTGAGAAGTAGCATAATGGAAGGTATAACCTGGACTTTTAAGTCATTTCTAGGTTAGAATTCTAGAACTAAGTACTACATAGCTGAGAACACTCATTTCATCAACATTCTGCTTTGATCCTTCCTGCAAGTTGGAGGCAGTCTGTGGTGAATTTAGAAACAAGAAATACAGAGCAGCCTTTCTGCCTTCTGATCATATTCCTCCCAGTTATTTAGTATCTGGCCCACCCATAGCCTTGCCAGATGCCAAGCTGTTAAGCCCTTTGTTTCCTAGGGTTTATTAATATCCACATATGATAAAGTAATGGGGTTCATTTCAGATTTCATACATGAAGAATGAGGTCAAACTGTGTCTCTTCAGCCATATTCAACCTTGTATTCTTCTTTTTAAAGGTAGTCTCATAAAAACAAGGCCTCAAAAATTAGTTTAAAACTAATTACTGTTCCTCTCCATGGAAATCTTTAGAAAAAAACAAAAGCGTTATGTACTCCAAAGGGAAACCAGAGTTATCAACTTTGTATTCTCTTTGTATTCAAGGATCTGTTTTAAACTTTTTCAAAGCCTAAGAGTGGAAAACTTTTCATTTGACTTAGGCTAACAGTCACTGTAACTCAATAAATGGATAAACTTAGATGAGGAAAATCAATAAACTAGGCACAAAGGGAACCAAATAAACTAGGCACAAAGGCTCCCCAATTCCTACTCTAGGACCGTATGTATGGCCATTCTCTTCAGGTAGGCCTACTCGTGTTTTATTTTTGTGTCATCTCTCTGATTGTTGGTATGTGTTTAACAAACTCATGTTCTGCACTAGATAGTAGTGCTAATGAGAAGGAAAAAAGGGGGAAGGAAGGAGTGGTAATGTCTATAGCCACAGTCAAATCCTGTTTGTGGAAAACTTTATTGTCTAAGTGGGTCCTCAATATATCAAAAGTTCAGTCCTACTGTCCAGCATGTAAGGAAGAAAGCCCTAATGTCACTGTACGGGGGTTCAAGTAGGTGCCAAAGGAAAAGCAGTTCCCACCACCTCCAAGGAGCAGGAGCTGCTGCTCTTCAGGAAGGAGGATGCTGGTATGATTGTGTAACATTAATGGCCATGGCACACATGTTGTGTCAATCTGATACTCAGAGCTCAATCCTGTAGTCAAATCAATTACAGTCACTCCAGGAACTGAGGAAGAATGAATCCAGACCCCTCCAACTAGTAGAAGCTTCCCATTGAGCACATGAGCTGTGTGGGAGTACCTTGGTGTAATGGGAGGCTGGATGATTATGGATTCCCAGAGGAATCCACAAGAGATTGGTTTTAGAAAGAGTACAGAGTTTAGTGGCTCCTCAGAAGCACCAAGACCTCCAGCAATAAGGGCTCCCCCTTGCCAGCTGCAGGCACTGTGTGAATGCCGACCTTCAGGTGCTTCCCCCTCTACTGGGATATTGACCCAAGCCATTATCCCAGTATGTAGGAAATGCCAGTCACTTAGTACAGGTTCTACCACACTTCGACCCCCATACACAAACAAGTATTTCTGATTGTCATAGGACACTTCTGTTGTTGAATGCCGCCAACATGACAACGTGGAATCTTCTGGATCCGCCTTTGTTATTGTTACATTTAGGTCCTCAGTAGTATTATCCTTACTCTTAGAGATACCAAGTTGGAGAATCCCCAAGGCTGGAGTTACTGGGGACAGTCTCCCTCCAAGAACCAAAACTTCAGTATCTGAAAGTCTTGTCATGGTGTGAAAAAGACGCCCATCCCACTGGGCGCCAGTCTCACAACTGCATATTTGGTTGCTTTTCCATTCGAAGTCACCATATCTTGAGAGCAAGTGAAACCTGCTCACTCGGCAATGCCGCCCTTCTTGCTCTCCAAATCCTCCTGCACTAAGAATAATGTTTCGGTCCAAAAGGACAGAGGCATGCCCATATCTCTTAAGATTTGGGCCCTTGCTGTCACTAGTGACTACACTGGCAGGGAAGACGCCTGATGGAGAAGCAGGATCTATTCGAGGAAACACCTCTGAGGGTGGAAACACCAGAGTTTCGAAGAGAGTGTCTCCTCTAGAAGCGGCCAGAATGAAATAGTGGGCGCACTTCAAATGCCACTCCTCAAACTCATCAAAAGGTTCAAGACTCTCCACGCGCTGGCATTCTTCTGAGGGGAGAAAGCTGCGGTAGAATTCATTCATGTCCACGGCACAGCAGGCAGTCCAACCAGCCTGAAGGAAGCGGTGCTTCTGGGCCTCCACGTCGGGAAAGCGGTCTAGGCCATGCAGGGGAGAACTGAGCTGCCGAAAATGCTGCTGCATGACCTGGCCAAAGGCGTCATGCGGCCTCATCTGCTCGTAGGTCACGAAAATGGCATCAGGAAAACGCTGGGCTGCCCAGGTGATGAGGGCCGCGGCATTATTCGGCTCAAGGTAGGTCAGCACAGCCTCAGCTAGAAGCAGGGTGGGTGCGGCCGCGTTAAGGCCAGCGGCGGCCAGGGCCTGGTCCAAACGCGAGAGCTGTCGCAGGTCCACCCCTAGGAGGCGGTAGTCCACACTCTCAAAGCACAGCGCTGACGCGGGGTCCCAGGTCTGGAAAGGCCCTGTTAACGCGCACAGCTCCGGCGTATCTTGAATCCTCTGTGCCTTGCGCCGGGCCACTTCCGGAAAATCTACTTCCCAGACTGCAGCCCCAGCCAAACGGCCCGCAGATTTCAGGCGAAAATACAGCGAATCTGAACCCGCTCCCAGCGACAAGATCTGGGGGCGAAGGGCACGCGGGGCCGCGCATGTCCGTTCCAGAAAGGCGCGTACGCAGTGCCCCACGGCGCGTGCGCGGACGTAGTAGCCGCGGTGGATGAGCGGCGCGCGCCGCGCGGTCCCCGGAACGAGCAGCGCGGCAAAGGGGTCGAGTACGTACCCGTGCGCGGCCAGGGAACTCTTGCTGAGGGCGCTGCTATCATTAGTGCTCTGTACTGCTCCAGCCCGACGCTCGCGGCTCCGCGGGCCCATGGTAGAGATGAGGGAGAGGAGCGACGGTTCGTCACCGGAATGAGGTCTCTTTCATTCTGCCGTACCCGCCTCGGGGATTTCTGTGCGGAAAAATCACCCCTCTTCCGTGACTCCCCTCCGCGTGTGTGTGCGTCACTTCCGCAAAGAGGGCGCCTCGCCAATCAGAATTGAGGAGGGTGTAGCTTGTGCTGAAGTTCGACTGTGATTGACTTTTTTTTTGGTTTTTTCTGGGGCTGCGTTTTCGCGGAAGGCTGACCTCTACGACTTATTGTGGGCACGTGGACTGTGTCAGGGAAGCTCAGGTCGCTTTTCTACAAGCCTTTCCGTCTGAAGAGAGAATTTAGCTAAGTCCTCATAGTTGACTCAACTGTTGACAGAAATCTTTAAGGGGTGAGTGTGTGGGGACTGACAACCAGACCTTCTTGGACGACAGGGTCAGCATTGAGTAATCTGGTGGGGCAAAGTAGGGTTAGAACCACTGAGGTTGGTTGGTGGGCAGGAAGAAGAAGGGGTCGTCCTCAGATGCTAACTACCGGTACTTATTTAATGCTTTCATAGTTTAAAAAGAGATCTCATTTAAATCTGAAATTTAGTCATTGAGGCCAGGTGCAAAGTGAAGAAACTTTTACAGAGGTTGTGATTCACCCCATAAATGTTTCCCCACAGGTAAATACTGTTAATTCCCTTGTATTCAGGCTCTGCAAAGCTGACAATAAATAAAACACTGATCCTTTGTTTCTCCGTTATAAAATGGCATTCCCCTCCACTTGGAAAAGTCTGATTCTAGGGTAATGTTGAAAATATCCACGGAAGAGGGAAATCACAGAAGAGAGGTGATTATTCCCCATACCGTGTGAATCTTGTCAGGGGTTTAAAATCACAAAGTTTCTTGAGTTGAGTGTCTGCGAGTCATCACCCCTAGGAAACCGCTTCCAGAGATATTTAGGAGATTTATAATTTATTGATTGGAATCTGGTGACTGACTGCAGGGGCTGAGGTGGAGAAGGGAGTCAGCATAACTCTTAAGTATGGTTACTTTGAAGCAGTCTAGCAGAATAGTAAGAGCAAGGAGTCCAGCCAGTCTGGATTTGGATACTGTACTCAGGTTTGAGTCAGGATAAACTGAAAAGATTTAGTGTTGAAGAGCTCTTAATGACTTCAGGGAGAGCAATTCCTGTGGAGCAGTAAGGGCAGAATTCAGGTTTCACCCTGAATGGGAGATAAGTAAATGGAGGCAGCCATCTAAATTATACTTTCAAGGAGCTTAGCTTAGAATGGAAGGAGAGACAGGGCAGTAAAGAGGAATATGGGATACAAGAAAGGCTTTTGTTTGTTTGCTTTTTAGGTGAAAACAAATAAAGTACATACATGTTGGTTCTCTGAGGGAAATTAGCCAATGGAGAGATAGGTTGAAGGAACATAAAATTGAGAGTAACTGATAGAGTAATGACTTGAAATAGCTAGGAGAGAATGGGATCTAGGGCACAGATCAGTGTTAAGGACAGAAGAATGAATCCTTTTTCTCTGAGTTATGAGAGAAGAAAGTGTACAGATAAAGGTAAGGTAGGTGTAGGTGAGGGAATTCTTGCCTGATGACTTCTCTTATCTTTGTAAAGCTGGCAGCTGGATTGTCAGTTCAGTGTGAGGTGATTGGACCTAGTGGAGTGCTTGAGGTGTTTGGAATTGCCTCTGATGGAATGGGAGAAGCATTACCCTGAGGTTGTTAGGCCTGGGAAATTCGTGTCTAAAATGAGAGGAGTAAGTGCTGCTTTCTGGGGTGTCTCAGAGTTGATTGCGGCCAAAGGAGAAGAAAAACAAATTGTAGGACTTTAAAAAATATATACAGTGCTGTAGAAGTGAATTTTTAAAAATTTAGGTGGTATTGGGGCATCTGGGTGGCTCAGTCATGAAGCGTCTGCCTTCGGCTCAGGTCATGATCCCAGGGTCCTGCTATCGAACTCCCACATCACAGAGCCCCACTTTGCATCAGGCTCCCTGCTTGGCGAGGAGCCTACTTCTCCCTCTCCCACTCCCCCTGGTTATGCCCCCTCTCCCCGTGTCTCTCTCTGTCAAATATATAAATAAAATCTTTAAAAAATAAAATAAGATTTAGGTGATATGTTAGAAATGCTACTTTTTTTGATAAAGAACAGATCAAGAAAACTGATTCAGGGAGAAAGAATGGAGCAAAATTTGTGATATGGGTAACAAAGAATTGTTTTCTGATTATTATTTTTTAATCTGTTCATTCTTATGTAAAATGAAGATAATAATATCTCGTGGGTTGTGAGGATTAAGTAAAACAACCATTTAAGAAACTTTGCATGCCTGGATCATGATAAGTGCTTAATAAAAAGTAACACATGTCTTTATTATTCTGAGTTCCCTTTTCTTATTTGGGCATGAAAGAAGTTCTCTGGGAGACAGGAGACTTGGTCCTGGCCCTGCTCTAACTTGATGAAGTATGGTACAAATGTAGAAAGATCTTATCTCAATGTGTTGCCTTTCAGCTCCTCACTCCCATCCCAGCTTCTTCCCACCCACACCCAATGTTGCCCAGGAAGATAGAATTTGGCAGGGCGTGGTATTGTTGATGGCAGTATCTTAGGCATCGATCAGTGAAACAACAGTTTTTTAAATGTGTAAAGATTGTGCTTTTGGGTGGATCTGAAATTTACAGAGGTTAACATTGTAGCCAGTGGGTCCATAAATTTACTCAAAGACCAGTTTTGAGGGTGGTTTGAATGTAGCACAAAATAAGATCAGGATCCTAGAGTGGGATTAGAAATATATTTATTTATTTTTTAAAAGGTTTTATTTATTTATTTGTCAGAGAGCGAGAGCCCACACCGGAAGGGGGAGCAACAGGCTCCCCACTGAGCAGGAAGCCTATTGTGGGACTCAATTCCAGGACCCTGGGATCATGACCTGAGCTGAAGGCAGATGCTTAACTGACTGAGCCACCCAGGCATCCCTGAAAATATATTTAAAAAGCTAGCCATTTGTCAGATTTATTATCAGCCTGCTATGAAAAATGTCCTAAGTACTTTTTTAGGCTGTCATTCCATTGTCTAAACATAAAAGTTCTTCCCTCTCACAATTCATAATAATAAAATTATTTTGCAAAGTTTTTTTTAAAGATTTCATTTAATTATTTGAGAGAGAGAGAGAGCACAAGCAGGGGTGGCAGGTAGAGGGAGAGGGAGAAGCAGACTCCCCACTGAGCAGGGAACCGGACACAGGGCTCTATCCCAGGACCCTGGGATCATGACCTGAGCCAAGGGCAGATGCTTAACTGACTGAGCCACTCAGGCACCACTGTTCTGCAAGTTTTTAAAATTATTTAATTTTATAAATAATTACTTTAAACCATTTATTTATTATTTTTATTAAAATTATTAAGTAAATTATATAAATTTATTGATTATTTAACATTTTAATTAAAGTTATTTCAGAAAGCAGTCAAGTATTACATGCTTGTAAAACCTTTAAGTTGCAGAAAACTGTGTAAGGTAAATTAAAGCAAAATTCTCTCCCCTGACCTTTGCCACTTCCAACCCGTAATTATGAATAAATAAAACATGCTTTGTTCATAAATGCCATCTTTCTAAGCAATATATTTTGCTACTTTTTGGAAGTAACATTATATCATAAAAGTCTTTCCCTATAGTCATAGATACTCTGTTGGACTGAGATAAAATTAATTTAGCCAGTAGCCTACTGATAGACATTCAGGTTGTTTCCAGTTTTTGCTATTATATTATATAGGAAATGTATTTGTACATATCCTATAAGACATAGGATAAATTTTTTAAATATTTTCTTTATCGGACAGAGAGAAAGAGAGTGTGCACACAAGCAGGGGGAGTGGCAGGCAAAAGGAGAGGGAAAAGCAGGCTTCCCTGCTGAGCAGGGAGCCCAATGTGGGGCTCCATCCCAGGACCCTGGGATCATGATCTGAGCTGAAGGCAGACATCTAACCGACTAAGCAACCCAGATGCCCCAGGATAAATTCTTAAAAGTAGAATTATTGGGTCAGAAAATAAATGGTGTTTTGTGTTTGTGTGTGTTGATAGATAGTGCCAAATTGCTTTCCAAAAAGACCGTATCAAGTTTTGCTTCCACCAGAACTTTTACTCATACCTTCACTAATATTGGATATTTTTCTTTTTTTTTTAATATTTTATTTATTTATTTGACAGAGATCACAAGTAGGCAGAGAGGCAGGCAGAGAGAGAGGAGGAAGCAAGCTCCCCGCTGAGCAGAGATCCCGATGCGGGGCTCGATCCCAGGACCCTGAGATCATGACCTGAGCCGAAGGCAGAGGGTTAACCCACTGAGCCACCGAGGCGCCCCTTGGATATTTTTCTTTTGAGATCCACAATTTTTTCTGGATAATTTTATAAGTTAAGTCTTTCACGTGAACTTTAAAAATCAATTTCTAAGAAATAACTTGGAATATTTTTATTAACATTGAGTTTAAAAGTCAGTTTATGGTAAATTGATTTTACCTACAGAAGATGTGTTTTCCCATCTTAATGTCGTCTTCTATGTATTTTGGTAGGAGTAGTAAGCATGTTAGTTAAACAGCCTATCATTTTCATGCGTTACTATTTATGAAGCACCTACTATAGCATTTTGTTGATATGCCACTTTTATTTCATACTGTGTTGGCCTTTCTGTGGATTTCTGTGGCTCTGTCCAGTCTTGCACAGTTTTTTTAAAAGATTTTATTTATTTATTGAGAGAAAATGTGCACACATGCATGAGAGGGGGAGAGGGGCAGGGGAAAAGAGGTGGAGAGGGAGAATCTCCAGCAGTCTGAGGCCTTATTTCTAGGTTAGATTGTTAATTTGCTTAAATAGCATTGAAGGGGCTGTTGTCTTTTGAGGTATAAAGTGGCAATATTCTGTTTCTTTGTTTTTATGTCAACGTCTGAAAATGTTCACATTTGTTTAAATAGGGGAAGCTGAGCCCAGAGCTACATATACAGGTTATCTTATCAAAATGTGTGGACGTAACGCAATCTGAAGGAAATTCAAGACCACGAAACTTGCTGACTGAAGCACATTGTAGTGTTCATAACAAGAAGAGTATTTGGAGAAAGACCTTTCCGTGAAATCATGATGGAAGCAGAAGAACACCAACAGCCATGGAAGACACCCTTTTACTCGGAATTACCTAAAGTGGTGAGAATTCAACCACAGAATTCTGGAGTGGTTGCTAATTATAAGGATGTCTGTGTTTGTTTATTTGTTTTTCCACAAAGAAAAGTAAATTTTACAGGGAGAATTTATAAGATTTGTAAACCTGAAAAGTTATATATCTACATCTAGTAGGCAGTTTGCCTAGTGCAGATTACGAATATCAGGTACCTGGTAGGATGCTATTAATCTGATACTTGAGAAATTTTTACTGATTGTATTCTCTTGTTTTAGGAACTTCATGCCCACCTGAATGGATCCATTAGTTCTAATACCATGAAGAAATTGATAGCCAAGAAGCCAGGTCTTAAAATCGACAATCAGATGACTATGATTGACAAGGGAAAGAAAAGAACTTTAGAAGAGTGAGTTTAGGAAAGTTGTGGACATACTTCTTTTTATCTCTGTTACTGTTTTGAGATTGGAAATAGTCTGTAAGAATCCAGATTTTAGTAGTTAAAGGAATTGGGTAGCCATCTGCTGTGGAGAGTGTAACTTGACATACAGCATTTTTTCCCCCCAGCTGTTAGACCATTGACAGTATTTTTAATGCTGTATGTTGTTTATAAAGTTATACTATATTAGAATATTCTTTAGACCTGAAAATGTGGGCTTATTGATTTTTCTCCCTGTTTGCTGCTATCAGCAAGGGGTAGGAGAGTGGCAAAGGGAAACTGTTTTTTCCCACTTAAAAGTAACATTTTGTTTTCAGTTATTTGATTATCCTCCCAGGTCAGTGTAATTTTTGAAAAACCTATTCTGTAGTTCCTTACAATATATAATTAGTATTAGTCTAAAATATATTCATTCAATTTAGTGGGCTTGTGTCAAGTGACAAGTTTTTGATGACTAGAGTATGTTAAAACTTTCCTGTTGCAGATGTTTCCAGATGTTTCAAATTATTCATCAGCTTACTACTAGCCCTGAAGATATTCTAATGGTGAGAAATGAAGAATTATTAGAGTGGTTTAAAATTTATTATGTAATTTATGCCATTCTGGTATTGCACATGAATTTTTGCTTTCATGAAGAGTCAAAAATATTTTTTGCTTTTTTGTGGCAACTCTTTTCAAAACCCATGTAAGACATTTGCCAAGAGCTAATTATAAAAGATCTGAGAAGAGAAGCAAGGTCAACGTATTCTGTTACACAGAGGATAAAATCTTGTCCTGTTTTCCACATATAACACGAAATATTTGACCATAGGTGGGCATTCCTTTGATACAGCTTTATCTGTATTGCTTGAGATACTTTTAAGTGCCTGGGTGACAGTATAGAGAATGAAGTTACTAAGTACTCAGAAGTACTTAGAGATTGAATTCTCTCTGGGAGTGAAGGACTAGAGGACACCACTGTGTTCTCTTACTTATAGCTCTGTGATACTACTCTCTGATATGGAAGACTGGTTTCTGTATCATTGTCTGACTAGGGTGGTATTTTATTTTATTCTATTTTTTAAACTGTTTTATTTATTTGTCAGAGAGAAAGAGAGCACACAGAAGCAGGGGGAACAGCAGGTAAAGGGAGAAGCAGGCTCCCTGCCGAGCAAGGAGCCCGATGCAGGACTTGATCCCAGGACCCTGGAATCAGGACCCGAGCCGAAGGCAGAGGCCCAACTAACTGAGCCACCCAGGCATCCCTACGGTGGCATTTTAAAATATACTCTTTGTAAATGGAGAAAAATAGAATCCTTATTAGTGTTCTTAACCATTAGAAAAAAAAAGGGGAGTAAGAGGAAAACTTGTGTTTCTGGAAAAATAACTTTTGACTAGTCAAGAAAGAATTTTCCGCTTTGGCTGAAACTGATCCTCCTGATAAGTATTAAGTAAATTAATCACCTTTTGGTGGAGAATTAACTTTAAAAGTCTAATTCAACAAAAGTTGCCCAAGTGCCCACAGTGTTCTAGGAACTCTGCTAAAGACTGGGAGGTAAGATAGATGGACATGGTCTCTGGCCCCTGAGGAGAGAGAGACAGATCCATAAGCAGATAAATCCAACATAATGAGGTAAGCTATATGTTAGAGATATATACAAGGACTTAGAGGAACCTAAAGGAGGATTATCTAATTAGCCACTCAGCAGACACTATTGAATGCTGCTAGGAATGTCTCACTTTCTTTTGTTGATTGTAACAGAGCAAAACTGATGAAATCCTGGATTCTGAGAGCTTATGTAGAGCTACAATAATGCCAGGCTCATTATTTTATTACTTTCAAAGCTGGTAAAAAGCTTTATTAAAATGAAGTAAGGGGGCACCTGGGTGACAATTTCATCCTGCCTTAAGAAACTTGAAAAATACAACTTATTCATAAATAACTTGAATAAGAACCATAAGCCATGACTTTGAGTGGTACATCAGTAATGCCTAATTGTTTCAGCCACTTATTTCCGTACATACCTTCCTAGTACTGCACTACACACTCAGTTTTAGTTTTGCCTCATTTCTCTGTCTTATCAGCTACTGTTATGAACACTAGAAAATGGAGAAATGGCTAAAAGGAGAGAAGAGAAAAAGTATGTGAGATGTGCAGACTTGTTTGATGTGAGCAATCTCCGGCAAGGGTTGTGACAAAGCAGGTCATCTTAACCACATGAGAGACTTCCAACATTTTTTGCACATCAAATCTAATGCGTGAAATAAAGCTGTAGCATTTGGCATTTTCATTGGGACCCTTTTACTAACATTATCAATATTGTGTCCATTGACTTAACCATCAGGTCACAAAAGATGTCATTAAAGAATTTGCAGATGATGGTGTGAAGTACCTGGAACTAAGGAGCACACCCAGAGGAGAAAATGCTACAGGTAGAGTTTAATTACATCTCAGCAAATGTACTTTTTTCCTCTGTGCTTTGATGATTCATGTATTTGTAAGTTGAGAATATGAAGCACTTACTTTTACACTGTAGTAGAGTCCACAGTCCATATCTTCTGATGTGCATTAATGATGTACGTTATTAATGAGTGAGGTGTTAAGTTAAAAAGTCAGGTCAAGGATTATCTGTTTAAGGGAAATTAAAAGGCTTGCAAAAATTTCGCTGGTTCTTGTTTTTTCCTCATTCTGAGGAAAGAATACTTGCTCCTTATAGTTACATTGTCTTAAACAGAGGCTACTTCTTGCTCCTTGCGTCAAGGGCACTTGTGAGACAGTGCCACTGAGTAGATGCTGATTGTGTTTTATGACGATCACAGAAATGAAGGTTTTTCAGTCATTGCTCGGAGACTGATAGTGTCTTATGCCAGGAGCAAGTGGTGATGTGGTAAAACCTCTCTGGATGGAGATGAGTGCATCTCGATGTGGTCTGGAGAAACTTCCTGGAACCCTCTTTTCATAAGGGCAGAATGGAGAGATATTATGTGGTGTCATTGGGTGCCTCTTAGTCCCTTGTCCGTGACCTGAAAAGGCTCTGCCAGTTCATCTTGTGACATGTACAACCCAGTCATTTTTTTAAAACTTTTTAAAACTTTTTAAAAGTTTTTTTTTAAACTTTTTTAACTCCATAAAGTAAGTGGGGATAAGCTTTTTAAAACTCCATAAAGTAAGTGTTGAAATGGGACAAGCAGAAGATTCTTATCTCGCATTTTTAAATTGTAGGATCAGTTCCAAGTTACCCTGGTGAGGATAGTGAAAGGGAAGGAGAGAAGAAACTTACTAGAGCTAGTTTGCTCTTTGAATGGAGATTCCAAGAGGGATGTTAACCTGATATGCAACAATAGGGAATGGTTAGATAAGGGTTAATGGAATATGAGGCAGCCACTAAAAATATTTGCAAAGATACTATAAAGACTTGGGGATAACACTCAGAATATAGGACTGTATTAAACAACTGAATAGGATACATATATACCTGGTAGCATCTCATCTATTAAAAAAATATGTATACTTAGAAAAACAGAGTGGTTATCTCTGAGTAGTGGAATTACAGGTTACTCATTATTTTTTTTTTATAATTTTCTGTGTTATTGGAGATTTTCTGCCAAAAATAAGTATTCTGTGATTGGGTACAAGAGTATTTTAGAGGAAGTTGTTCTGGAGAGTGCTCTTTCAGAGCCCCCCAGAAGAAGAGGACTTGTACCCCCAAAATTGGAAGAACTGCTCTAGCGCCCTGAACAGGAAACACTGAGCCTGACCAGGGTTGAAGAGACAGGAGCCCAAGAGGGGATTTTTTTCTGGACCAGCAGGAAAACATTGTTCTAATAGAGGAAAATGGGGTTTTTTTGTTTCTGTTTTTTTGAGGCCAAGCCTTAGAAAAGAGCTGTTCTTGTGTTGTTAGAACAGGCATTTTAGATTTTTACAGCAATTTGTGCGATGGGTTTTTTTTTTTGTTTTGTTTTGTTTCTTAGTTAGTTTTTATTTTTTATTTTTTGTTTTTTTAACTAGGCTCCCCACTGAACACAGGGCTTGAACTCACGATCCTGAGATCAAGAGTTGTTTGCTCTACCAGCTGAGCCAGCCAGATGCCCCATGAGAGTAGTTTAATGTCTGTTGGATCTAATAATTTTTAAATGGGCTTATATTTTGTATGTCTTTCTTTCCATTTCTGCTTTTTAGTACTTCATTTAAAAAAATTTTTTAGGGACGCCTGGGTGGCTCAGTTGGTTGGGCGGCTGCCTTCGGCTCGGGTCATGATCCCAGCGTCCTGGGATCAAGTCCCATATCGGGCCCCTTGCTCGGCAGGGGCCCCTTGCTTCTCCCTCTGCCTCTGCCTGCCACTTTGTCTGCCTGTGCTCGCTCTCTCGCTCCCTCTCTCTCTCTCTCTGACAAATAAATAAATAAAATCTTTAAAAAAAATTTTTTTTAAGTACAGTTAGCATTTATGAAAATGTACCCATAGGACTATGTTTTAACTCCTCTCTAATTATGTCCTTGTCACAGCATAAAGTAAAAATGTAATTGTTCATAGAGGGATGCTGATGTTGAAGGATGAAATAGTTGATTATCTCTTTACAAATACTTTCTTTATGTC
>PISX010017026.1:0-20859 GCA_004024625.1 Mellivora capensis
AAAAAAAAGGACAAGGCTTTGTAAGTAAAGTTGATTATGAACAAGTTAGGGAATCGGGTAATACATGAGGTTGTGTTTGATACACTGGCAATTTGTAAGGGAGAAAAATGATTTCATGAAAATCAGCATTACTTGGTTGATATATACCCTCTTCGTAAAAGTGGATCTTTCCTTCTTTTTTTTTTTTTTTAAGATTTTATTTTTTTATTTGACAGAGCACAAGTAGGCAGAGAGGCAGGCAGAGAGAGAGGGGGAAAAGCAGGCTCCTGCTGAGCAGGGAGCCCGATGTGGGGCTCGATCCCAGGACCCTGGGATCATGACCTGAGCCAAAGGCAGAGGCTTTAACCCACTGAGCCACCCAGGTGCCCCAAGTGGATCTTTCTTTAAGCAAATCTACTGTCTACAGTTTATTAAGCTGGAGATGACAATTTGCTTGACATAGGTCAAGGTCACCATAGATTCCTGTAATGAATTCAAAGCACAGCTAGGTAGGTTACAGATACCTATAAAATCCAAAAGACTTGACTCCTACAAATGCCAAAAACACCCTCTATAGCATATAATCAGACATGCTATTTAGCCAGCTTGCACTAGTACAAGTAAGATGGCTGCTAGGGGGGAGACATTCTCTCCTTCTTGGTAAATACTCATGGCACCAAATCTGGTGTTCCCTAGCTATGACCACCCCAGGGCTACCCCAGGATACCCTCAAATCACTGGGACCACCCTCACATCTCTCCAGGACTTCGCCTCTAGCATTATAGCTGAGGTCCACTCTCATTAATTGACGCCTGTTCCAAAGTTGTTAAGTATTTTGCACATCATTTCAGGGTATAATCCAAACTACTCTGTGATTTAGGAGTGTTTCTTTCTCCAAGATATAGAATCCCCTTGAGCTAATAGACAGTGGTTTCCTCCTAAAAGTCAGTCATCTAGAAGTGACATTCAGATCAATGAAAGATGTCCTTTCCTTGCAGCAGATTCTTTTCAACTTATATTTTCTAATGAAATGAATGTCTTATGGTAGCTACACTGGGCTTTGAAACATGCTGTTCCACACATCACATAAATTGCCACCTTAGAAACTGACAGAAACCTGTAGATGGGGAATAATTCACCAAAATAAAATACAGCTAGATAAGAATATTAGGGAGAGGATGCAGAAATCCTAATAAATATCTGAAAAACGTAACTCCCAGTATTTCCATCACCCCAACACACAGAAAATTTAGAGCTTGCCTAATCCAACCCCATGATTTTAGGGGGATAAAACATCTTTTCAAAGATGTTAAATTTAGAAAACTTAGCTTAGCAATATAATAATAAAATTTATGACCATTTCATCCATAAGCTGGTATCTACAGTGTAAATAAAATGATAATACATAATTTCCTAGATGCTTAGGCAAAAGAAAAATGATTTTTCTTTTTAAAAATAGATTTAGGGTGCCTGGGTGGCTCAGTGGGTTAAGCCTCTGCCTTCGGCTCAGGTCATAATCTCAGGGACCTGGGATCGAGTCCCACGTCGGGCTCTCTGCTCAGTAGGGAGCCTGCTTCCCCCTCTTCTCTCTGCCTGCCTCTCTGCCTACTTGTGATCTCTGTCTGCCAAATAAATAAATAAAATCTTTAAAAAAAATAGATTTGAATTTCAAAGCTGACATGCCTCAGTGATGTTTAAAAATCAAAAGAGGTTATTCCAGGTACAGACAAAACTAGTTGAAATGAGAATTGTTTTACTCCTATGTAAGCCTCTTCTAAAAGCTTCATGTTGAAGAACAGAAACTTTAAAAACATTTTATATAGTTTAACACAGTAATTTCAAACTTCTTTGTAACCAAAAATGAACTTGAAAAGTTAAAACACATATATTTGGATCTTTTGTACACTAAGCTGTTATTCTAATGTCAAATAAAAATCCCTAAATTTTCTCCTCGACACTTACTAGTGTACTATTAACATTTAAAATGAATTAGAAGTAATGTACAAACCAATTAAGTTTTGTGTGCAACTAAATCTTTCAAAATTACGAGGCTAATGAAAATACGTTACATCCTAATTGATCACTCATTTTCTGCGGAACTGTTATTATTCAATGCTCTCACTTATCACAATAATGATTAAAATATGATTTTAATGATTAAAAACCGTAACGGTAACATAGACCAATAATGGCAAGAGAAAATTTTAAGTTTCATTTAAATCATACACTGCAGTAATTATAGTGCAAAAAATAAGCAAATAAAAAACAAGAAAACAAAATTTTGCCATCTATCCTCTGTGTAATTCTAAACTTTAATGAATTGGTTAAGAATGAAAGTAGCCCAGAAATCAGTCATATCAAGTTATAGCATAGAAAAAATTTGAATTAGCAAATCAGATTTCACAGAAAAATGTCTTCATAGGGGACAGAGTAAGAATTTCAATTTTCAGAGGAAAATTCTTAGATGTTTACAAAACTATAATTGATTAAAGACATATTGTCATAATTTTATTACTTAAAATATACAAGTGCCATGAAATTTTACTTGCCATAAAGAAGCTTAGAACATAGCACATGGTTAGAGGCATTTGAAAATGAAATAAAGGTTAACGACAAATAGCCAGGCATAAAGCAATTAATTAAGACAGTAACAATAAAAGGCTCTGAAAATGTAAGAAAACACACAAATTGCTCAAAGAAAAATTCTGTTTTAAGCCATAGACATAAGCATGAGGTTCAATGACACACACCACCTGGAGGCTGGATTTTTTTTTTTTTTTAAGTTCTTTAAGATATCACAGGTCTGCTGGACAAAGTAGAAAGTCAAACTTAAGGAAATTACAAGTAAAATTCATTGACTTATTTCAGCACAAAGAAAACTTCCAATACCTATGAACAAAATCATTCATACAATCAAAATACTACAAGTATACATAAATTAAGTACTTGCCCCTTCTGACTTCTCCACAGTGTTAGCCAGCATCTCCTGCAGGGCCCGGACAGAGAGAGACTGTTCCAGCACAAAGGTGCAGATGGAGAGGTCTGGGGGAACATTCTGTGTGGAAAGAGGAAAAGATAAACCATCATCGCTGCTGTAGCCATCACCATCATTATCATCATCAAGCAATCAGAACTAATTTACCTTATTGTGTATCAGTTTCTTTCATAAAAAAAAAAAGAGTACTTGTCAATTCTCTAGTATCAGCTCCTAAATCATCAAAATATATTATCTATTTGCTCACACTTAATCCATTTCTGAATTTATAGATAATGATAGCCAACCTTTTATTGAGTACCTGCCTACTCTCCTAGGCATTGCACTCAAAGCTTTATCAGTAACTCCTATGATTGTCTGTAAGGATTATTACTATCATTGTGTGGACAAGAAAACAGAGAAGTTAGGTGACTTTTCCAAAGTCACAATAATTAAATTCTTCAAGGCAGTATTGAAAGGACAGATTTCTTGGACTCTCAAGCATTCTATTCTAATCTACCACACAGTCAGCTGATTAAAAAATGTAAAGAACAGAAAAATTCTTGCATTGAACTAATATTGAAGTTAAAAAAAATAGAAAACTGAATTGGTACAACAGAGCCTTTTACATAGGCTTCTCTTCATCCAGAAAGAAAACAATTACTTTGTTTTACTCAAGTTGGATACATATTTAAGATGTGGAAATGTGGTTTTCTGCTCTGTCCTGGGATGGATAGATGGATGGATGGGTGGGTGGGTGGGTGGGTAGATGTATGTAAGTGTTGTTTTTCTCATTCATACTTTTCCCCTTCTCTTTCCTTCCTTTGAAACTCCCAAACAATATCCAATATCCAACAATATCCAAACAATATCCAAACAATAACCCCATCAATTCTGAAAAACCCAAAAGATAACTATCAAGGTGGTGAAGGAAACAGGTAAGTGAGTTAGAACCACCCCAATCAGGAACAAGTATATTATCGTTCATGAAGGCTTTTGCTTTAGATAACCAGGCCTCAGCAGACAGTCCAACTGGGTCTGGGAAGATCCTCGAAGGAGAATTCTCTTAACAGAGTAACATTATAAACATTAAACACTAAACGCAAGAAGGACAATAAAAAGAACATTCTTCTTCATAAAAAGAACATTAAGAGGATAAATTTGATAACCTGATACAATGTATCAAAATTACAATTTTCAATTTTTAAGTGTTTATTAAATTGAACCACCACCATTAGAATGATTCCTATCAGCAGAGAATGATACATTATCATTTTAAGGCAAGATAAAGAGCTAGGGCTCCAGAATTAAAATTCTTTTGTGGATGAAAGGAACACGTTATCTTGGCCACTGGGGTTTCTCATATCCCACAAACCTCCTTGGCACCCATGTTTTGTTCTGCTTGGTTTTGTTTTGTTAATGAACTTTCCTTCGCTGGAATCCTCCATCTTCCTGTCATGGGCACAGCCAAATGTCTCTCCATTCCTCCTCAGGCTACCTCAGCTAGTGGTCAAAACCAATTCCCAGATCTGGGCATAGCTACTGCCTTCGTAATCTGCAGTCAGCCGAACAAGAGCTTTCTCTCCAAAATCCTCAGATAAAAGACTAGATAAAAGATAAAAGATAAAAGCTAGGGAAGAGCCTCTCTCTTCCTTTCACGTTTAAGAATAAATTCTTTTAAACTTAATTATCTCAGTTCTAGCTATATTAATTATAATTTATCAGATGAAGACAAATGCTATGGGGCAAAAAATCTGATACTCAAAGCATTTATTCCATTCTTATCCATTTTAAATGTTTGCAAGCTATACTCTGACAAACACTGCTGGTAAAATCTTATGTTATTATTTTTTTTTAAGATTTTATTTATTTATTTGACAGATGGAGATCACAAGTAGGCAGAGAAGCAGGCAGAGAGAGAGGAGGAAGCAGGCTCCCCGCTGAGCAGAGAGCCCGATGTGGGGCTTGATCCCAGGACCCTGGGATCATGACCTGAGCCGAAGGCAGAGGTTTAACCCACTGAGCCACCCAGGCGCCCCAGAATCTTATGTTATTAAATGGTGTGCTAGTGAACCAATTTCTTAAAACAACAACAAACAAACAAAAAAAAAACCTTGATTTGTAGCATTTGCCCATTTCTATGATAAATAATAACTTCTGACTTCAAAGTCAAAGTTGATACATCAGCTTACAAAATTCCTAAATATGTAACACATAGCTCTCAGAAATCTATGAGAACTGTTCCCAGGGCAATACTGGACTGATTTCAGACCCCTATCCATTAATTGCTTGAGAATGACTATAAAGTAACAGTTAAGAGCTTGGATTCTATAAATAGTTCCTGACACAATAATCCTGCTCACTGCTTAACACCTGCTAACTTCTTTAATCTTTGGTTCCTTCCCTGGAAAATGATATAGTAATTATAATAACTCTATCACCCCCATAGACTTGCTGTGAAACATAAATGAGATAATGTAAGTGAAGAGCTTGTCACAGTGTCAAGAACATAACAAGAAATCAAACTAAGGGAGCCACTATCCTTATTTTTGCATGTTATCCTTTCTCTCTGTGGCACTAATGAAGTACGACTCATTTCTTAAAACTGATTCTTAAATGGACTCTACTTTGGAGAAACAGTGTTTGAAAACACACATCAATAATCATGCACTGGTTCATAATATCCAAAATGTTCTACTATTTTCAAGAAAAGGTCATTTTTTGGCCAAATTCATATACTGAACATACTTAAATTGTTTCATGCTTCACTTTGCTCTAAATGTTAAAATACGGATCACTATATCAGCTTGCATTTATTTTAAGGATCCTTGACAAACACACAGATTTGGAATGAATTAATCCCGCCACACGAATTTCATGTTGCCATACATGGACATGCCCATTACAAGATATTTTTCTAGATAGTGGGAGTCAGTAAGAGTAAACAGACAATCCATAGAGGCAACTATCTCTCAAAGTCTCAATATACTTTCTTCTGACCCATCTTCCTCTTCTCCCTCTCTCTTTGCCCTTCTCCTCCTCAAAATATGCACAGATGTCAGAGAAAAGCTGAGCGGGAATAAAATTTTGTTTACTCCTTTTAGGAAAATGTGAAACAATACATCAGAGCTCTATAGTATTATCTTTTTGTTTCACTCTAAAGAAAAATGGTCTGGTTGTTTTAGGCAACAGAATCATTACCCTAACTTGTGACCTTTCAAAGTGAACTACCAAAAGTATTTCTTAATTTAGATGAGGGTTTCTTCAAATAACCTTGAACGGTTTATAGCTAAACTATACTATAGCATTTATGTTAAGCCTCAGTTCCCACTTTCCAGAAATAAAATTAAGTCAGGGGAAAATAAAGGGTGTCATTCATTCATTAATGACCAACTAAATGGCCAGAAATCAAAATGACTCCTAACACCAGGCACAAGAAATACAGTGTAACATTCTATAAACTTCTGAGACAAGAGGTCCAACTCACAAACATTTGCAAGCTGTCACCTTGTCCTTCGCCTTTTATTTTTTAAATCAACTCATCCTGTAACTGAGAAATTGAAGTTTTCCAACTTCAATATGAAAGAGCCTTGCTTGCCCTTACAATGAATATAGTCCAAAATTGTAAAAAGCAACCCTTAGGCTGTATGCTTTTACATTATTAAGTGCTTCAAAATGGACCATGTAAGAATGTTACAGAAATATAGCACAGCATGTATGCCTGTCTGCATCTTAAACGTTATCTATAACATTTATTTTCCTGCAAAAATTAAGTCAGAGAAAGTGCTTCCAACTAAATGTCTACCTAGGCTGCCCAGAACAGTACCCAAAGCAAGCAGGCAAAAGGTTAGTACTACTCTTCGTGCGGGACAACCCCAATTTTATTAAGAAATGTACTTCCCCAACAGTAACAAACCTGAAGCTAGCAACCTGGCTATGGAAATTTTCTTCCTTTTAAAACACAACAGTGGTCATCTTTCTCCTCTGCCTAACAGTTCCCTAAACTTAGGGGAGAAAATTCTCAAGAAGAACCTCACACAGCATTTGGCTTTGTTGGCACTGGAGAGTCTGAATGAAATCAATTAGGTTTCCAACTGAGGTATCCATCAAACCATTTGGCTTCCAAGGATATAACTGCCTAACCCATTTAAAAACCTATTGAAACATGCCATCACCTTAACTGAACTGCAACAGATCATTTGGGACTACGGAAGTCACAGATCATCTCTCTCGTTATCACTGTATAAAAATTGGGGACGCCTGGGTGGCTCAGTTGGTTGGACGACTGCCTTCGGCTCAGGTCATGATCCCGGAGACCCGGGATCGAGTCCCGCATCGGGCTCCCACCTCCACGGGGAGTCTGCTTCTCCCTCTGACCTTCTCCTCGCTCATGCTCTCTCACTGCCTCTCTCTCAAATAAATAAATAAAATCTTAAAAAAAAAAAATTGCATAGTAACTAACCACTCTACTAAGCATCCCCATACCTTTGCTCATGCTTTTCTTCCTTTAGCCTACAATATCCATTTCCAAGTCTCCAACTATGGAAAATCCTTCAAGTTTTTGAAACACATGTAAATAAAATCACATAACAAAACATTTTCCTTACTGAAAATTCAAACAATACCAAAGGACAGAAAACTCTCTTTCCAAATTTATATTCATTCTCCCTTATCCTCCCTCCTGACCCTCCTGACCCTGAAAAGACCTTTTCAGGGCTTTTTCCTATGCATTAACATGCATATGTGCATATACAAGTATATGGAATGGCTTTTCCCGTTAATGGGCTCACCTTGTACAAATTACATATATTGTAAATTACTAATATGTTTTAGAGATCATTGTCTATTAGTAGATCTTTATCTACCTCATTCTTCATGACTGCTAGAGGATCTAGATATACTATATTCCTCCTGAAGATTGGTTCAAGTTCTCTGCCATGTAACACTGTTATTCAACTTGAATCCTCACCCTCTCAACAAAAGAAGGTGCTCACTGTTTCCTTGAGTTGACCTCAAGCTCTGAGTCCACCTATATCTGGAAAATTAAGCAAATCTGCATAAAGGGATACGGGTAGGTACAGCTCTAATGATCTCTAACAGATCTCTACTTATTCCTAGACTCCTAATATAAAGACAAGTTAACTTACTTTTTTGCAGTATCTTTTTTTTTTTAATTTAATTTTTTTTTCAGTGTTCCAAGATTCATTGTTTATGCACCACACCCAGTGCTCCATGGAGTATATGCCCTCCTTAACACCCACCACCAGGCTCACCCAACCCCCAAACCCCCTCCCCTCCAAAACCCTCAGTTTGTTTCTCAGTGTTCACAGTCTCTACTGGGTATTTACCCCCAAGATACAGATGTGGTGAAAAGAAGGGCCACCTGTACCCCAATGTTCCTAGCAGCAATGGCCACAGTCGCCAAACTGTGGAAAGAGCCAAGATGCACTTCAAAGGACGAATGGATAAAGAAAATAGAGTTCATATACACTATGAGTATTATGCCTCCATGAGAAAGGATGAATACCCAACTTCTGTATCAACATGGACGGGACTGGAGGAGATTATGCTGAGTGAAGTAAGACAAACCACCAGAGACTGCAGTGTCTTTCAAATGTGCTCTATATAACCTGTAGGGTAACTCAGATATCTCAAAACGTATCTTGAAAATTAATGGGGTATTAAATCTTCACAATTTGACAGCACAGGAAAATAAGTCACCGCATCTGAGGACATGGGATTCAGGTCCAGCATGTAACTACCCAAGGAATTTCAGGTAAATCAGTCGGAGCTTTCCCATCTATCAAGCGGCAAAATATTTAACACATTTCGAAGAATTGTTTCTGATGTACAAATAAGAAAATCAATGCATTATCAACCAGAAATCACCAATAAAATATAATTTTATCTGCCTAATTTAAGAAAAACCTAAATGGGGTAGAAAGTTCAGAATCAACAAGATGTAAATTAAGAGAAGAGCTACTCTTCTATGAAGAAATATGAAGACAGTATATTTTAGAGCACAGCAGGTGGTCTGAGGTTGAGACAGATTTGTTTGTGCTCAGTCACACATCGGCAGAGTGGCCTTTGGCAAGGCACTGTAACCATGGAAGGTCAACTTCTCCATGAACCGTGGAGGTACCAAACTGGATCTTCTCCAAAAAATAAAGCTTGTTTGTTTGTTTGTTTGTTTGTTTTTTCAAGTTGCCAAGTATAAGCATGAACCAGACAAAATTTCACCTACCACATGGGGAATAATGTTCTTTAAAACATTTATGTATTTGGTCACTTGGGTGGCTCAGTAGGTTAAGCCTCTGCCTTCAGCTCAGGTCCTGATCTCAGGGTCCTGGGATCGAGTCCGCATCGGGGGGTCTCTGCTCAGCAGGGAGCCTGCTCCCCACGCCCCTCTCTGCCTGCCTCTCTGCCTACTTGTGATCTCTCTCTGTCAAATAAATAAATAAAATCTTTAAAGAAAATTTCTATATTCTACATTCCAATAAAATTATGCTTTTGTATCCCATCCACTTATATAAAATACTGTGGGAAGAAGTATCAAGCAGAATATAAGGAAAATCTTAGTTGACTTTTTCCTCTTTATAGATCTTTAAAACTCCAATGCTAACACTTCACCCTATTTCCAGCCTGACAATATGGTTATTACAAGACCATTACGCTTTCCCATGGGACTTCACAGAACTGAGTTTGTTTGCTTTTATGTTTGTTTTGTCATGTTCTTCTCCCCTTCATCCCACTTCGCACTACAGGTTAACAAGAAACTGCCTTAGGGAAAGAAACATTTATCCTATGTAAATGAATTCTTTTAGAAGAGGATTTTTGTGTTTTTTGTTCTGTTTTGTTTTTGTTTTTTACCAAGCTTGATGTAATTGTAATGGATGAAACCAGTATGTCTGGATTTCCCAAGGTCTAAAGCCTTCAAATCTCTTCAGAAAAACTCAAGTCATTCCACTTGGTATTCCTGACAACAGAGGTCCAGGTGGGGAAGGATCTCTTAGCAGGTTTAAATGACTAGTAATTAGTGTAAATCACCACTACCTACAGCCATAATTCTGTCAATTCAGCAGTTCATTAGGACAATCCCAAGTGAATTACAAGGGTTTCCCAGGATTTGCACAGTGTTCATTTTGCCCACTGGCACACATCTTTTTATACAATGTATAAACATAATACTGAATATAATATTAGGTAGATACACCAACCTGTCTCATTTTTACAATTAGTTTCACATTGACATGACTCAGATGTGTCAGGGCAAATCAGAGGTACACTAGTTTGACATTCCAACATGCATCACCTCTCCCACTCTAATATCACCACAGGAGTAATGTCTCAAGTCAAATCTGGTCACACACCTTGAGTGGAAGCCACTGTTGGTGATAACGTAAGTATATGATATTTTGAAAGCAAAACCCTCAAAAGAAAACCAGAGGAGAGGGACGTCTGGGTGGCTCAGTGGGTTAAAGCCTCTGCCTTCAGCTCAGGTCATGATCTCAGGATCCTGGGATCAAGTCCCGCATCAGGCTCTCTGCTGGGCGGGGAGCCTGCTTCCTCCTCTCTCTCTCTCTCTCTCTCTCTGCCTGCCTCTCTGCCTACTTGTGATCTCTCTCTGTCAAATAAATAAAATATTTAAAAAAAAAAAAAGAAAACCAGAGGAGAGACTTCTGCTATGAATTAAGCCTCAATATGAAGGTATCCTAAAGATCACACATGTACTCATAGTTCCCTGGCTCTAGCCCCCTGCTTCTAAACTTTGCTAAGTCAAAAGGTCTTATCAGTCACAATCTTGATAACGGCCTAATTCTCTAGACTCTAGGTAATGGCCCACTTATGTAATTTGCATTTAAAACACAGCATTTCTAGTCCAGTAAGTACATCATGATGATGTTCTAGGAATGTGGGCTCCAAATTAAAAAAATCTATTTTGAAAATGATTTCTTTATTTGTCAGAGAGCGAGCGAGCATGCAAGCAGGGGGACAGGCAGGCAGAGGGAGAAGCAGGCTCCCCGCTGAGCAGCGAGCTTCATGTGGAACTCGATCCCAGGACCCCAAGATCATAACGTGAGCTGAAGGCAGACACTTAACCAACTGCGCCACCCAGGTGTCCCTTAAAAAAATCTACTTAAAAGGCCATGATCTCACCACTAAATTCAGAGAGTTTAGAGCTACTTGCATACATATATAGGTAAGTGGATGAATATACAAACCACAAGAATAAATAAATTAGTGCAAATATTGGAGGCACTGCTCTAGTGCAAGTCACCACAGATTATTCTGGAGCAGTTTCCCTCTACTCAAAAGAGATTTTTTAAAGAATTAGCAAAATACATACATGCTCATTACATATGCACTAAGGAAGTGGCATTGTTGTGACAGTAAGTACACAATAATAGACAAAACGACTGTGAGGTCCAAGTATTTGTTGAATGTTAGAATCCGTGACATCTCAGCCTTGCTCCATGTTAAAATCCCCGTGAAACAAAGAAAGACAAATACCATATGACTTCACTCATATGCGGAAGCTAAGAAACAAACAAATGATCATATGGGGAAAAAATGAGGTAAACCAGGAAAAGGCTTTTTTTTTTTTTTTTTTTTAGGAAACAGACTCAACTATAGAGAACAAACTGATGGTTACTACAGGGGACATGAGGTGGGAGATGGGTTATACAGGTGATGGGAATTAAGGAGGGCACTTGTGGTGAGCACTGGGCATTGTAAATGTTGAATCCCTAAATTCTACTACACTTGAAACTAATGTTATACTGTATTTACCTAATATACAGTGAATTTAAATAAAAACTAAAAAAAAAATTTTTTTTTTAAAGATAGTGCTCAAACCTGGTAGATCCTCCAGTGAAAATTTCTTTTTATTTTTATTATGTTATGTTAGTCACCATAAAATACATCATTAATTTTTGATGCTGTGTTCCAAGATTTATTGTTTATATCCAGTGAAAATTTCTGATGATTAACAGTGCTATCTCCAGGAAGTACTGACAGGCTCACTGCTTGAAAGTACTTGGGGAAAAAACAAATTTTGTCATAACTAGGTCAACCTAATTATCTGCCATATGACCTTTTGCTACAATAATCACAGTCCCTGGTCTCATAATCTGCTAAAAGAAGAGGAAAGAATGCACACAAACTTGTGAAAAGGGCAATCAACAGATTCCGAAATTACTCAGAGATCCACAGTAAGAAAGGAAATAAAAACTGAAAAGGAGACTTATGGCTTCCACATCAAGTTATGTAGGCAATAAGATGATGTCTGCACATTTAATTAATTATGTAACAGTACAGATTTATTCAGGCATAATCATACAAATACCAACCATCTCACCCGTAGGTATCTCATTCCATGAAAATGTGCTGGATGATTTTATCTAAATTAATTTAAAATGGCAAGAGCTAAATTAATTGCTCAGTATCAGTCTGAACAAATCAAGCTAGAATGAACTCAGTAACATCACCTGGAACCTCAAAACTAGAACTCCAAGCAGACACAAACAGAGACATTCAGCACCAGGAAATTCTTCCTAGGAATTCAACTAGCATGGAATTTCTCTGTAGTTTCAAGAATGCAAAATAAATAAAACCATGTAGAAACAATTATGTAAATGATAATACATTATTTTTGAGTGTTCTCTGCATGCTAGGTCCTAATGCTCATCACGACCCTACCAGGGAAGCAGTATTCTCCCCACTTCATAACTGCATAAACGGAGAACCAGGAAAGTCTATGACTTGATCTAAGCCAGAAACTATTGACAGGCGTATGTGCTTAGTCTAAAACCCATATCATGTTGCCACTCTCAAGGTAACATCAGCTTGGTTCTTGGCTGTTTGGTTTTTCCATCTATTTGTGATGGCAATTATTACTGATAAATTAAACCTAACATGACCGTGCTCACGCTCTAAAGAATTACACACAGAAGCAGAGTCAGGAGTGACCCAAACTCTAGGACTTGGGCTTGCAGGATATTTTAAAAGCTTGAAACCTGGTATGAGCCCCTCTGGGAACGTGTTAGCAGGAGTAAAATTGTAGTAAGGCATTAAAATAATGATCCCCTCTAGATGGATGCCTTGTGGGTATATTTGGACACCAGGGATCTTTTCCTTGTCTGAAGAAGACAGGACTTCTTACCACTTTGGTAAGAGATACCGTATTTTCTAGCTGATGAGAGGAGTATATAGCAGAATTTAAAAAGCTACGTCAGGGTAGATACTTCAGGTAAGTAACACAAAATTGAAACTGAAGCTGTTTTGGTGAAGTTTAACCCTGACATGATGTTAAGTGATCTGGACATACTTCAGAGTTCAATTAATCCATATACACTATAAACAGCCAACGGAAGATAACAAAATACAAATACAGTTTGGATAACCAAAAATTCCCTCTTGCCTAACACGTATTTTGGCTCAGAAGGGGTAGGTAACACAAAGAAATTAGAGGATATTTTAGGCAGACTACTCTAGCAGCTGGGTACTGCTAAATTAGAACCACAGTGTGATACTTTTTGATATTGAAGAATCAATTCAAAGATGATAAAACGGTTGATGAGCTATATTAAAACCAAAAATGATGGGGGCTTCCTCATGTGGCTGAGTGTGGAGGTTGGCTAATCTCCCTGAAAAGCAAGGTGGATAAAATTTAAACAAACTTTCAGAGGTGTGGGACTTAACCAAAGGCGTACCTTGTCTGTGAAGTTGCACTTTCCAGCAAGACCTGACAGGTCTTCAAGCCTGACTCAGAGTGTACAAGATGCGCGTGAAGAGGGACAGAGGGAGATAACCCTAAGATCAAGACCTGAGCAGAAATCAAGAGTTGGACACCTAACTGGACACTTAATCCTTAACTGAGCACCCCCAGGTGCCCCCAACTCAGTACATTTCTGAACGAAATAACAAGCACGCAAAATAGACCCAAGCTATTCACAGACTCCGGGTTAATCTGGAGTGGCGTGTGCCCACAGAGACACAAAAAACCCAGCACAAAGTAAATCGAAAGCAGAGCTCAAATGACTTGAACTTACTCACTTCTCTACGACACACAGGTCCATCTGCAGAGGACAGAACTCTTACTGCTCAAAGTATCCGGGTGCAACCTCTGTGCAGTCGTTGCCCTAACTCTAAGTCATTGCATGAACAGGGCAACTTATAGGAATCAGGGTTTAAACAAAAACAAGAAAAAAAAATTGGAGAAGTGACATCGGTGTCAAAACATCAC
The DNA here is from genome assembly GCA_004024625.1 of Mellivora capensis. Taxonomy (NCBI): domain Eukaryota; kingdom Metazoa; phylum Chordata; class Mammalia; order Carnivora; family Mustelidae; genus Mellivora; species Mellivora capensis. Next base: position 14,199 of record PISX010017026.1, read on the forward strand.
AGGGGAGACAGATTTCACAGATTCAGCCCAGGCAAGTCACTGAAAAGAGAAAAGACAAATAAAACTAACATCACCACCACCTTGAATTGGGGAAACGTCAAAATTTATTCTTCCTAAAATATTCTATCTTTAACCCCCCCAAAAATGTGCCATAGGCAAAAACAAAAACGACACCAGAAAAATGTACCGAGGAGGAAAAAAAATAAGTCAAGACAAACTGTCCCTGAGTGTTTCCGGATGTTACAGTTAGCAGAGAAAGTCTTCAAAGCAACATTTAAACATAAATATATTTAAAGAACTAAAGGAAACCATGTTTAAACAAATAAAGGAAGGTGCTATAATAATGAAACAACAAATAAAAATTCTCAATAAGGCAGATGCTAGTGAGGATGCAGAGAAAGGGGAACCCTCCTACACTGTTGGTGGGAATGCAAGCTGGTGCAACCACTCTGGAAAACAGCATGGAGGTTCCTCAAAAAGTTGAAAATAGAACTACCCTATGACCCAACAATTGCACTACTGGGTATTTACCCTAAAGATACAAATGTAGTGATCTGAAGGGGCACGTGCACCCGAATATTTATAGCAGCATTGTCTACAATAGCCAAACTATGGAAAGAACCTTGATGTCCATCAACAGATGAATGGATAAAGAAGATGTGGTATACATACACAATGGAATACTATGCAGCCATAAAAAGAAATGAAATCTTGCCATTTGTGATGATGTGGATGGAACTAGAATGTATTATGCTTAGTGAAATAAGTCAATCAGAGAAAGACAACTATCATATGATCTCCCTGATATGAGGAAATGGAGATGCAACATGGGGGGTTTGAGGGGTAGGAAAAGAATAAAAGAAACAAGATGGGATCGGGAAGGAGACAAACCATAAGTGACTCTTAATCTCACAAAACAAACTGAGGGTTGCTGGGGGGTGGGGTCGGGAAAGGAGAGTGGGGTAATGGACATTGGGGAGGGTATGTGCTATGGTTAGTGCTGTGAAGTGTGTAAACCTGGCGATTCACAGACCTATACCCCTGGGGATAAAAATACATTATATGTTTATGAAAAAATAAAAAATTTTTTTAAATTCTCAATAAGGATACAGGAATAACACAAAGAGAATCAAGTGGAAATTCTGGATTTGAGTATACTAACTCTAATAATAAACATACTAGAAAGTCTCAACACCAGATTTGAGCTAAAAGGAGAATCAGTGAACTTAAAGTTATCAATCAATAGAAATTATTCAATCATTTGTGAACAAAGAAAAAAACATGGTAAAAATTTAGCAAACCTGAAAAATCTCTGGAATAATATAAAATGCACCAATATACATGTAATGAGTGTCCCAGAAGAACAGGATAAAAGGAAAAGGCCAGAAGATAGATAGATAGATAGATATACAGACAGATAGATGTATTAGTTAACATACAGTGTAATATTAGGTTCAGGTGAACTGCAGCTACTCTGGAAAACAGTACAGAGGTTTCTCAAAAAGTTAAAAATAGAACTACTTTAGTATCCAGCAATTGCACTACTATATATTTACTCAAAGGATACAAAAATCCTGATTCAAAAGGTTACATGCACCCTGATGTTTGTAACAACATTATATACAATAGCCAAATCATGGAAATAACACAAAGGTCTATCAACTGATGAATGGATAAAGATGATGCAGTATACACACATACACACAGAGGAATATTACTCAGCCATAAAAAGAATGAAATTTCGCAATTTGCAATGATGTGGATGGAGCTAGACAGTGTGATGCTGAGCAAAATAAGTCAGAAAAAGACAAATACCATGATTTCACTCATATGTGTAATTTCAGAAACAAGATGTAGTTGAAGAAACAGTGGCCAAAAAGTGCTAAAATTCTAGTTGACATAGTTACACAATCAAGAATCACAAAAAATCCCAAGTAGGATAAATACAAAGAAATTCATACCTGGACACAACATAATCAAACTGTAAAGGAAGGAAGGAAGGAAGGAAAGGGGAGGGGGAGGGAGGAAGGGAGGAAGAAAGAGGGAGGGAGGAAAGAAAGAAAGAAAGAAAGAAAGAGAGAGAGAAAGGGGGAGGAAGGGAGGAGAAGGAAGGAAGAAAGGAATAAAAAGGGAGAAAGAAAACATCTAAAGCAGCAAGAAAAAATTACTCATCACATACAATGTAGAATCAATATGATTAACTTCTGACTTATCATTTGAAATGAGGTCAGAAGACAGTGGACGTATTCATACAGCTGGAAAAAAATGTAAATTCAGAAGTCAACATCCAGCTAAATTACTTTGCAAATATGAAGTAAAATAAAGACATTCTAAGATAAACAAGGATGGAGAATGTATTGCTACCACAGCTGACTTACAAGGAATGATAGAGGAAGTCCTTTAGGAACTTTCATAAAATCTGAAGAAAGAAATGAAAAGCGCCAGAAAGGGGCGCCTGTGTGGCTCAGTGGGTTAAAGCCTCTGCCTTCAGCTCAGGTCCTGATCTCAGGGTCCTGGGATTGAGCCCCACATTGGGCTTTCTGCTCAGCAGGGAGCCTGCTTCCCTTCCTCTCTCTCTGCCTGCCTCTCTACCTACCTGTGATCTCTGTCAAATAAATAAATAAAATCTTTAAAAAAATTTTTTTAAAAAGAAAAGCACCAGAAATAAAAAATATAGATAGATAAATATGTATTTATCTATCTATATAGATAGATAGATAGCCCATATATATATGAGCAAATGTAAAAGATTCTAGAAATATTGTTCTCATTTTATCAAGTAACTTCTTTAAAGACTGTAGGAACAAGAAGAAAAAAATCTAAGCCCATAGTTAGAATGAAGAAAATAGTAAAGATCAGAGCAGAAATAAATGACAGACTAAAAAGACATAGTAATGATCAATGAAACTAATGTATGAAAGGATAAGCAAAATAAGCCAAACTTTCAAGCCAACTATCCCCCCAAAATAAAATTATAAATGGAAGAGGAATTATTACAACTGACATTAGAAATAATACCAAAAAAAAAAAAAACACAACCAATTAGAGGTTACTATTAACCATTATAAACCAACAAACTGGATAGGTAAGAAGAAATAGTTGGATGCATAGAAACATACAACCTATCAAGAATGAGTCATAAAGAAATAAAAAATCACACCAACCCTGAGTATGGTGCATAAACAATGAATCTTGGAACATGAAAAAAATAAAATAAAATTAAGATGTTAAAAAAAATACCTCATACCAACCCAATTACTATAGAAAGCAGGATTTTGTGTGTGCATGAATAAGCTTTTAATTTTTTAAAATCTTGGTATATTTAATATGTAAGCTCAATTTCAATATTTACTATATTAGTCTTTATTTCAAAAAAGCTAAAGATAGAGTTTACTGTAAGAGATATTAGATATGAACCTAAATTTCATAAACCTGTCTTGATCATTTTTGGCCAAAAAGTATTCTTCATTAGCTTTTTTTTTTAAACTAGTAACATGGTTGAAGGACTCCTATCTTGGAATAAAAGAAGTGTTAACTCTACATTTTCTTGCTACTGTTAGCTTCACACACTTTTTTTTTTTTTTAATTTCTTTTCAGCGTAACAGAATTAACAGAATAATTTATGCACCACACAGTGCTCCATGCAATGCATGCCCTCCATAATACCCACCACCTGGCTCCCCCAACCTCCCACCCCCCGCCCCTTCAAAACCCTCAGGTTGTTTTTCAGAGTCCATAGTCTCTCATGGTCCATATCCCCCTCCAATTTTCCTCAACTCCCTTCTCCTCTCTATCTCCCCATGTCCTCCGTGTTATTTGTTATGCTCCGCAAATAAGTGAAACCAAATGATAATTGACTCTCTCTGCTTGACTTATTTCACTCAGCATAATCTCTTCCAGTCCTATCCATGTTGCTACAAAAGTTGGGTATTCATCCTTTCACATACTTTTTTAAAAACTTTTCACTCCAGTGTGGTTAGCATACAGGGCCATATTCGTTTCAGGTGTACAATAGAGTGATTCAAGAGTTGCACGTATCACTTAGGGCTCATCAAGTGTACTCTTAATCCCCTCAACTACTTCACCTATCCCTCCCACCCCCCACCAACCTCCCCTCTGGTAACCATCTGCTTGTCATCTATAGTTAGGAGTCTGTCTCTTAGTTTATCTCTCTTTTCCCCTTTGTTCATTTGTTTGGTTCTTTAATTTCAACTATGAGTGAAATCATACAGTACTTATCTTTTCTGACCGGCTTACTTTGATTAGCATCATACTCTCTAGATCCACCCATGTTGTTGCAAATGGCAAGATTCCATTCTTTTTTATGGCTGAACAATATTCATTTTTGTTTCCATAGTTTGGGGCTTCGGCAAATAATGCTGCAATAAACATCAGAGTGCATGTATCCCTTCAAATTAGTGTTTTCATATTCTTTGATTCATATCCAATAGTGTGATTATGGGATCATACGGTAGTTTTATTTTTAATTTTTTGAAGAACAGCCATACTATCTTCCACAGTTGCTGCACCAGTCTGCATTCCTGCCAACAGTGCACAAGGGTTCCTTTTTCTCCACATCCTCACCAACACTTGTTGTTTCTTGAGTTTTTGATTTTAGCCATTCTGGCGGGTAGGAGGTGATACCTCATTGTGGTTTTGATTTGAAATTTCCTTCTTGATGAGTGCTGTTGAATATCTTTTCATGTGTCTGACGTCTATAAGTCTTCTTTGGAGAAACGTCTGTTCATTTTTTAATTGCATTATTTGGGGGCCTTTTGGTATTGAGCTGTTCAAGTTCTTTATACATTCTGGATACAAATCCTTTAACAGATATGTCATTTGCAAAATGTCTTCTCCCACTCAGCAGGTTGTCTTTTAGTTTTGTTGTTTGTTCTTTTTGCTGTGCGGGAGCTTTTGTATTTTGACTTAGTCTCAATAGTTTATTTCTGCTTTTGTTTCTCTTGCCTCAAGGACACAGATCTACAAAGATGTTGCTGTGATGGATGTCAGAGAAGTTATTGGCTGTGCTCTCTTCTAGGATTTTCATGGTTTCAGGTCTCACATTTAAGTCCTTAATCCATTTTGAATTTATTTTTGTGTCTGGTGTCAGAAGGTGATCCAGTTTCATTCTTTTGCACGCAGCTTATCCAGTCTTCGCAACATCCTTTACTAAAGAGACTTTCCTTTTCCCATTGAATTTCTTCTTTGTCAAAGGTTAACTGACCATATAATTGTGGGTTTATTTCTGGGCTCTCTATTCTGTTCCATTGATCTATATGTCTATTGGCATGCCAGTACCACAATGCTTTGATGACTACAGCTTTGCATTACAACCTGAAGTCTGGAATTGTAATACCTCCATTTTGTTTTCTTTTTCATAATTGCTTTGGTTATGCAGTATCTTCCGTGGTTCCACTGCAAATTTTAGGATTATTTGTAGTTCTGTGAAAAAAATCTATTGGTATTTTGATAAGGATTGCATTAAACGTGTAGACTGTTTTGGGGTAGTATAGACATATAAACAGTATTTGTTCTCCTAAACCATGAGAGTGGAATGACTTTCCATTTCATTATGCCTTCTTCCATGTCTTTCAACAGTGTTTTATGGTTTTCATAGCCCAGGTCATTCACCTCTTTGTTAGGCTTATTCCTAGGTATCATTATTTTTGGTGCAATTATAAATGGGATTGATTTATTTTCTCTTTCTGGTGCTTCATTATTGGTATATGGGAATACAACAGATGTCTGGACATTGATTTTGTACACTGAAATCTTACTGAATTCGTTACAGCGGTTTTTTGTTGGGAGTTTTTAGGGCTTTCTATATAGAGTACTATGTCATCTATACATAAAACTTTTACTTCTTCCTTACCAATTTGGATGCCACTGGATGTTGTCTAAGCACTGTAGCAAGAACTTCCAGAACTATGTTAAATAAAAGTAGTGAGAGTAGACATTCTTGTCTTGTTCCTGACCTTAGGGGAAAAGATGTCAGTTTTTCCACATTGAGTATAACATTGGCTGTGGATTTTTCATACATAGTCTTTATTATGTTGAAATATGGTCTCTCTAAACCTATTTTGTTGAGGGCTTTTATCATGAATAATGTTCTACTTTGCCAAATGCTTTTTCTGCATCTATTGAGATGATCATATGGTTTTTATCCTTTCTTTTTTGGTGTGATATATCATGTTGAAAGATTTGCAAATATTGAGCCACCCTTGCAACCCAAGACTAAATCCCACTTGATCATAGTGAATAATTTTATTAATGCATTGTTGGATTGGGTTTGCCACTATTTATTTTTTTTTATTTCATTTCTTTTCAGCGTAACAGAATTCATAGTTTTACACCACACCCAGTGCTCCATGCAATGTGTGCCCTCCATAATACCCACCACCAGGCTCCCCCAACCTCCCAACCCCCCGCCCCTTCAAAACCCCCAGATTGTTTTTCAGAGTCCATAGTCTCTCATGGTTCATCTCCCCCCCAATTTCCCTCAACTCCCTTCTCCTCTCCATCTCCCCACGTCCTCCGTGTTATTTGTTATGCTCCACAAATAAGTGAAACCATATGATAATTGACTCTCTCTGCTTGACTTATTTCATTCACCATAATCTCTTCCAGTCCCGTCCATGTTGCTACAAGAGTTGGGTATTCG
>PISX010017026.1:20959-44660 GCA_004024625.1 Mellivora capensis
GGTACAGATGGCCCTTCTTTTCACCACATCTGTATCTTTGGGGTAAATACCCAGTAGCGCAATTGCAGGGTCATAGGGAAGCTCTATTTTTAACTTCTTGAGGAATCTCCACACTGTTCTCCAGAGTGGCTGCACCAACTTGCATTCCCACCAACAGTGTAAGAGGGTTCCCCTTTCTCCACATCCTCTCCAACACACACTGTTTCCTGTCTTGCTAATTTTGGGTTTGCCACTATTTAATTAAGAAGTTTTGCTTCCATGTTCATCAGGGATATTGGCCCATAGTTTCACATTTTTGGTGGTGTCCTTATCTGGCTTGGTGGCAGGGTAATGCTGGCCTCATAGAATGAATGCGGACGTTTTCCTTCCTTTTTTTTTTTGGAGTAGTTTGAATAGTTATTAATTCTTGAGATGTTTGGTAGAATTCACCTGTGAAGCCTGGACTTGTTTATCAGGAGTTTTTTTTATTACTAATTCGATGTCATTTTCTATTTCTTCCTGCTTCATTTGTGGTAGGTTTTATGTTTCTAGAATTTGTCCATTTCTTCTAGGTTGTCCAATTTGTTGGCGTATAATTTTTCATAAATTCTCTTACAACTCTTTGTTTCTCTGTGGTGTCCATTGTTATTTCTCTTCTTCGATTTTGTGTCCTTTTTTTTTTCCTTCTTCTTGTTGAGTGTGACTAGAGGTTTATCAATTTTGATGATCTTGTCAAAGAACCAGCTCCTAATTTCATTGATCTGGTTTTTGTTTTGGGGGGTTTTTTTGTTTGTTTTTTTGTTGTTGTTGTTGTTTTTTAGTTCCTATATCATTTATTTCTGCTCTAATCTTTACTACTTACTTCCTTCTGCTGGTTTTAATGGTTTTTGTTGTTCTTCTTTATCTAGCTCCTTTAGGTGTAAGGTTAGGTTGAGATTTTTCTTGCTTCTTGCAGTAAGCCTGCATTACTAATAAACTTCCCACGCTTTTTTTTTTTTTTAAGATTTTATTTATTTATTTGACAGATAGAGATCACAAGTAGGCGGAGAGGCAGGCAGAGACAGAGGAGAAAGCAGGCTCCACCCTGAGCAGAGAGCCCGACGAGGGACTCGATCCCAGGACCCCAGGACCATGACCCAAGCCGAAGGCAGAAGCTTTAACCCACTGAGCCACCCAGGTGCCCCAATCAGCAAGGCACTTACTTTTTTCTAAAGATTTACTCATTTATTTTAGAGAGTGAGCACAAACTAGGAGAGGGACCCAGGCAGAGGGAGAGAGAGAGAGAGATTCTCAAGTGAACTCCCTTCCCAGTGCAGAGCCCAATGCAGGGCTTGATCCTAGGACCCTGATATCATGAGTCAGACGCTTAACCAACTGAGCCACACAGGTGCCCCCTATAAACTTCCCTCTTAAAACTGCTTTTACCACATCCCAAAGATTTTGGACCATTGTGTATTCATTTCCATTTCTCTCCATGTAATTTTTGGTTTCTCCTTTCATTTCTTGGTTGACCAACTCATTATTTAGTAGCATGTATTGAACCTCCATGTATTTCTTGCCTTTCCAGATTTTTTCTTGTGATTGATTTCTAGTTTCATAGTGTTGTGGTCAGAAAAGATACATGGTATGACTGCAATCTCTTTTCAATTTGTTGAGACTTCTTTCATAGCCTAATATGATGATTTCTGGAGAATGCTCCATGTGCACTTTTTTTTTTTTAAGATTTTATTTATTTATTTGTCAGAGAGGGAGAGAGAGAGAGAGCAAGTACAGGCAGACAGAGTGCCAGGCAGAGGAAGAGGGAGAAGCAGGCTTCCTGCCGAGCAAGGAGCCCGATGTGGGACACGATCCCAGGACACTGGGATTATGACCTGAGCCAAAGGCAGCCGCTTAATCAACTGAGACACCCAGGCGTCCCTCCATGTGCACTTTTAAAGAATGTGTATTCTGCTGCTTTAGGGTGGAATGTTTTTTGCACCAGTTTTCCAAAGGAAAGGACCCAAAGACCTGGGACTGAGGCAAGTATGACTGGAAAGGGTAGACCCACGGGTTGGAGTGGGGGTAGCAGGGCTTGGTGTAAGGAAATTATATAATGGATGTTGGTGCTGCTGGTTCCCACAGGTGGCCACGTGTTTATGCTGAAAGGCAGGGCAGGGAGATGGCACCTGCCAGCTCCTTTATTCCTAGAGGAGTCTCCCTGCAAACAAACCCTGTATCTTTGGGACAAACTCAGATGAGTAGGTAAGTCTCCCTCCTGTATGCCCTAGGCAGCTTTCAAACTGGAGCTTCTATGTGTATTGTATGTTGTCCTGGCTCTGAATACAGTGACTCCGCTTCCTATAGTCTACCCCAGCTCTCCCAGAACAGAGCCCTCTGATATTTACCATTCCGGGTTTTAAATCCCACCAGTCATAACACCTCATGAAATTTGGCCCCTCTTGCTTTTGAAGTCAGATGTTATGGGGGACTTGTCTTCCCTGAGTGGGCTCTCTGATGTGACAACCTGTTTCTTGCCTTTCTGTGTGTCTGTGGCTCTCTCCCCATCATGGACAGCTGCGGTCCCTTTGGCTCCCCACCATATCTCCACCTTTCCTACCTTCATCGATGTGGACTCTTCTCTACCTTTAGCTATGGAATTTTTTCTGTCAGCTTTGGGGTTGTTTTCCAGGTTATTTATGCTGAAGTGAATGTTATCTAGTTGTATCCATGGCAGTGAGCTTAAGGTTCTCCTACTGCACCATTTTCCTAGCTTCCACTAGGAAGCAGAGTTAATCATTAATCAAACCCTCCTAATAAAAAATTCCAGGACAAGATGGCTTCAGGGGTGAGTTCTACCAAACATTTAAGGAAGAAGTAAGTATCAATTCCCTCAAACTCTTCCAACAAAATAGAAGATGAAGGATCATCTCTGTACTAATTTTTTGAGGCCAGAATTACCCTGATACCAAAGCCAGACAAGGATGCTGTAAGAAAAGTATAGGCTAATATCCATGATGAACATAGATGCAAAAATCCTCAACAAAATACTATATAATCAAACTCAATGATACACTAAAAGTATCAAACATTGGGGTGCCTGGCTAGTTCAGTCAGTAGGATGTGACTCTTGAACTCAGGGTCAGGTTGTGAGTACAGGTCACACCCACATTGCATGCGGATTCTATCCAGGGAAAGAAAAAAAAAAAAAAAAAAAAAGAGGGGCACCTGGATGGCTCAGTCAGTTAAGCAAAGGACAGCAGCTCAGGTCATGATCTCAGGATCCAGGAACAGGAGCTTCTGGCTCCTGCTCAATAGGTAGTCTGTCTGTCCCTCTTGTCCCTCTTCCTCCACCACTTCCCCTGCACATACTCTCTTTCTCTATGTCTCTAATAAGTAAAATCTTGAAAGAAAGAGAGAAAGAAAGAAAGAAAGAAAGGAAGAGAAAGAAAGAAAGAAGAAAGAAACAAACAAACAAAGAAAAGGAAGGAAGACAGACAGTAAGTTAGTTGCTAAGATCTTAAAAGTACTTATGGGGCGCCTGGGTGGCTCAGTGGGTTAAAGCCTCTGCTTTCGGCTCGGGTCATGATCCCAGGGTCCTGGGATCGAGCCCCACGTCAGGCTCTCTGCTCCGCGGAGAGCCTGCTTCCTCTTCTCTCTCCCTGCCTGCCTCTCTTGCCTACTTGTGATCTCTGTCTGTCAAATAAATAAATAAAATCTTAAAAAAAAAAAGATCTTAAAATACTTATCACAATCTAAAAGTACTTATCACAAAAAAATAATGATAAATGGACAATACATCATGATCAAATGGGATTATTCAGAGATGTAAGGATAGTTCAACATCCACAAATCAATTAGCACAATGCATCTCATTAAGAAAATGTAGGCTAAAAATTATATGACCATCTCAATAGATGCAGAAAAAGTTTTTGACAACAAACATCCTTTCATGTATAAAAATTCTCAATAAACTGGATATAAAGGAAAAGTACTTCAATATAATAAACTGAGTAACACTGAAAGCATTTCCTTTAAGATCAGAAACAAGGCAAGAATACCCACTCTAAAGATGTTTCAACATAGTACCAGAAGTCCTAACCAAAGCAATTAGGCAAGAAAAAGAAACAAAAGGCATCCAAATTGGAAAAGAAAATGTAAAATGGTCTCTATTTGCAGGATGACATTATATACAGAAAACCCTACAACTACACCAAAAATCTGTTAGAATAAATTAACTCAATAAAACTATCGGATAAGATTTCAAAATGCAAATTTCAATACCAGTTGTTTCTATACACTAAACAAAAACTATCAGAGAAATTAAGAAAAAAAATCCCATTTACAATTTCATCAAAAAGAATACTTAAGAATAAATTTCACCAAGAAATAAAGATCTATACTGAAAACTATAGGATATTGGCAAAATAAATAGAATAAGACACCCCAAAAAGGAAAGATATTCTGTGCTCACAGAATGGGAGAAATATTAAAGTGTCTACACAACCTAAAGTGATATACAGATTAAATGCAATCCTTATCAAAATTCTAATGGCATTTTTCATACAAATAAATAATCCTAAAATCTGTATGGAACCACAAAAGACCCCAAATAGCCAAAGCAATCTGGAGAAATAGGAACACAACTGGAGGCATCAAGCTCCGTGTTTTCAAACTAGATTACAAAGCTACAGTTATCAAACAATATGATACTAGCACAAAAGAGACACACAGATCTACAGAACAGAATAGAGACCCAGAAATAAGTCTATGCATATGCAGCCAATTAATTTACAGCAATGAAGCCAAGAATATACAATGGGGAAACAATAAAACACTGTTGGGAAAATTGGATGGGCACACGTAAAAGAATGAAACTGGACCACTCTCTTGTACTATACACAAAAATTAATGTGAAATACCTTAAAGGTCAGACCTGAAGCCATAATACTCCTAACAAAAAAATTTGACATCAATTTTGGCAATGACCAAGAGCAAAGGCAACAGAAGTGAAAATAAACACACAGGACTACATCAAACTAAAAAGCTTCTGCACAGTAAAGGAAATCATCAACAAAATGAAAAAGCAAAAAAAAAAAAAAAAAAGATCTGATGAAGGATTAATGTCCTAAATGTACAAAGAATGCATACAACTCAAGAGCAAACAATCTAATTTAAAAATGTGCAAAAGAACCTGAATTGATATTTTTCCAAAGACCACATTCAAATGGCCAAAAGGTACATAAAGGTGTTCTACATCACTAATTATCAGGAAAATGCAAATAAAAACCACAAGAGATATCACCTCACACCTATTAGAATGTTTACTACGAAAAAGACAAGAAACAACCAATATTGGCCTGGATGTGGAGAAAAGGGAGCCCTTTTTACACTTTATGGAAAGGTAAACTGGTAGAGCCACTATGAAAAAAAGTATAGAGGTTTCTCAAAAAATTAAAAATAGCAATACCATAGAATCCAGGAATTCTACTTCTGGGTGCAAAACCAAAGGAAATGAAAGCAGTATCTCAAAGGGATATCTGCATCCCCATGTTCGTTGCAGCATTTTTGAAAATATTTAAAACATGGAAACAACCTCGGTGTTGATGACTATATGGATAAAGAAGAGGAGGGATATAAACAATGGAGTATTATCCAGCCGTGATTAAGAAGAAATCCCCACCATCTGCAACAGCAGGGATTGAACTTGAGGGCTCTAAGAAAGCTAAGTCAGACAGACAAAGACAAATATTGTGTATCATTTATGTGGAATCTAAAAAACCCAAACTCAGAGACTAGAATGGTGGTTACCAAGGACTGCAGGGAGAGGGAGATAGAAAGATGTTGGTCAACGAGTACAAACTTCTAAACGAAGGATCTAATTACAACATAGTGATTATAGTTAATAATGCTGTATTATATAATTGGACGTTGCTAAGAGAGTAGATCTTAAATGTGCTCACCACAAAAAAGGAATGGTAATTGACGTGATAAGGATGTTACATAATGCTATGGCCACAATCCATTTGCAATATATGTGTATCAAATCAACATGCTATACACCTTAAACTTACACAACGGTTATATGTCAATTATACCTCAATAAAGCTGGGAAAAAGACAAGATTATATAAAGAAATAATTATAATACTATGTTATTGGGTTTACAATACATTTAAAAATAATGCATAAAGAATGGAGCTATATGGAGTAAATCTTCTTTATTTTACTGGAATTAAATTAGTATTACTCTGAAATATGTTGTGAAGTTACAAGGATGGCTTAAAGTAAAATAATGCATATTGTCATTCCTAGAGTAACTATTAAGAACACAACTCCAAAAAATTTTAGTGAAATAATTGGAAGTTTTCAAAATGGAACACTAGGGGCACCTGGGTGGCTCAGTGGGTTAAGCCTCTGCCTTCGGCTCAGGTCATGGTCCCAGGGTCCTGGGATGGAGCCCCACATCAGGCTCTCTGCTCAGCAGGGAGCCTGCTTCCCACCCCCCACCGCCCTTCTCTCTGCCTGCCTCTCTGCCTACTTGTGATCTTTCTGTCAAATAAATAAATAAAATCTTTAAAAAAAAAAAAAAGGAACTAACCATGTTACACAAAAGAACAAAAGCAAAGAGGAGGCATAAACAAATGTGGACATAAAGTCAAGGGCATACATAACATAATGTAAAGGGCAAACATAAGGGCAAATGTAAAGCCAACTATTCCCTACATATTTTTAAAAGAAAATATGAGGGGCGCCTGGGTGGCTCAGTGGGTTAAAGCCTCTGCCTTCGGCTCAGGTCATGATCCCAGAGTCCTGGGATCGAGCCCCACATTGGGCTCTCTGCTCAGCAAGGAGCCTGCTTCCTCCTCTCTCTGCCTGCCTCTCTGCCTACTTCTGATCTCTGTCTTCCAAATAAATAAATAAAATTTTTAAAAAAAAAGAAAATATGAGAAAAAGACAAAAAAATAACACAATGTCTATACACACACACAAAACAGTTATTATTGGAATGATACAATTGGAATGAATATTAATTATACTTGAATAAAAAAATAAATTATACATTACACACACAGAGGAATATTATTCATCCTCTAAAGAAAAAAGAAAAAGGAAATCCTGTCATTTGCGACATCAATGAACCTGGCATTAGGCTAAGTGAAATCCGTTGACTCAGACAAATACCGTATGATTTCACTTTAAGTAGAATCTCTAATAGTCAAATTCACAGAAGCAGAAAGTAGACTAGAATGGTTATGGTTAGGGGCAGAGGAAATGGGGAGACGTTAGTCAAGGGGCACCACGTTTCAGTTTTGCAGAATTAATGATTTTACAGATCTAAGGTACAGCATGGTAACTGCAGTTAATAATACTGTATTGCATATTATGAAATTTGTTGAGTCTTAAGGGTTCATGCTATATACAAAGCAATCATAACTGTGTGCGGTGAGGGACATGTTAATTGGCTTGGCTGTGGTAATTATTTCACCATATACACACAATATATATATTATATATATATATATACACCATATATCACACATATATATCACATTTTTTGCCTTAAATATATACAATTTTAATTTTTCAATGACAACCTCAATAAAGCTGGGGAGGGGGGGCGGGGAAATCCCAGTACTTAATAAATCAAGTCCAAGCTCCCTACATGCTGTCCATATTCTGGATCCAACCCAATTTTCCAGCCTATATTTAACGCCTACTACAATTAGGCTAAATTGGACAACCCTCTATGTTTCATGAACACATCTCCTTTCCCCATCTTTGTCCGTTGTCTAATTTCTACTCATCCTTCAACTCCAAGTTCAAATATTATCTCATCTGTGAGGCCTCCCCGGATGACTGAAGTCTCTCCCAATGACTTGTATTATGTCTACTTAAATGCAACACATCCTTCTCACTACTTAATAAGCAAATGAGACTTTGTTACCCACCACAGCGCTTTACTTGTTATCTTGTTGTATATTCTTAACAGTACTGCCTGTGCTTCAAGTTCAAATTCCATTAAAGAAGAATATTGTGACATGATACATACACCATCTCACTGCAAACCCTGAAAAAATATTTGTAAATAAGCCCTAAAAGTATTTTTAAATCAAATTACTTTTAAAAATTTAAGTGATGAAAAAATAAATTAAGTGATGAATTTTAAATAATGTAGATGTGATTTTTCAAAGGTAAGCATGTTAGAACAACGCAAAAGCTAATATTTTCATGACGGTCTCAAAATTCTAACTTATGCTGATTTTGAAAATAAATAATATGTTTGTAAGATTGAATATTTAAAAAATCAAATGTATCAGGGCTCATGGGTGGTTCAGTCATTTAAGCATCTGGCTTTGGCTCAGGTCATGATCTCAGGGACCAGGGACCAAGCCCCAGGTTGGGCTCCCTGCTCAACAGGGGGTCTGCTTCTCCCTCTCCCTCTGCCTCCTCCCTCCTGCTCATGCTATCTCTGTCTGTCTGTCTCTCTCTCCTTCAAATAAATAAACAAAATCTAGAAAAAAAAAAACTTGTTTAAAAAAAATCAAATTTACCTACACAGAATTTAATTACATTATTTCAGGATCCTCGATTGCAGGAAATAGGATGCATTCATACACATCTAATCAATTCACATGTAGGCTACTAACTGAAAGATTCACTGAATCTTTATAGAGGTATTTAGTGATAAAATTACACATTTTTAAATCTTTTATTTGGCAAATACCATGTAATAGAATTGAATGACTAATGCAAGGCTTAATCCTAGGGAAAAGATTCAATGATAAAAACACCCATTAAAATAACCATCCATCTATTTTCTACAAGCTAATCCCAGTTTATATTAATTTCATCCACATTAACCACAGTTAATGTTTATACCCCCAAGTGCTTAAAGAATGATCTGGTTAAGTTTTCGGTGTCTGCTGAAATGCATCTTCGTTAGACTGATCTCATTTCCTACAGAAACCAATTTCATTTCCTTTATCACAGAGCACCAGGCCATAATCACCAGGAAAAAGCAAGCACGTAATTTATCAGGGACTTCAGGAAAGCTTCCCTCTGTGTTGGACAGAACACGCTCATCTTTAAGCACGTAATTGTTCAAACTTTCACAGTTTACAATATGCCTGTACCACTAACTTGAACAGCTCCCACTGAATTGATACATGCTCAATAGAGCTAACAATTTATTTTTCAAATCCAAATGGGCAATCTGAATACCTTGAAAGCTAGTACCACTTTTTCACCTACAGAACTTCAAAACTTTAGCTACAAATACAATTAAAAACGTAGTATAAAAACTCTGCTCTTTAAACCGAGCATTATTTTTCCAGGATGCATGACTGACATAGTTTTGCCTTTGAAAATTCATGCTTTCTGAATTTCATTTTTAAATATGATTTTCCTACTAAGTAATTCAGATCATTTTCCAAAAGATCTTCTGAAATTCTTTTTGAAGTGGAATAACTCATGGAAATCAGCAACATGATGGTAGACAGCTGTCGAAAGAAGAAAAATGAAGTAAAACACAGTGCTATAAAACACCTAAGGTTAATTTCAAGCAGGAGTAGTTCATCAAGTTTGAAACAGGAATAGAGATGACTGGTCTCCAAACTTCTCACTGTACGCTGCGTACGACTTTCCTAACGCTAATTAACCAATTACCATGAATTTAGTGGCAACACAAATTTACTCTCTTCCAGTTCTAAGAGGTCAGAAGCCTGAAATCGGTTTCATTAGGTTAACATCAAGATAGGAGCAAGGTTGTTCTTCCTGGCTCTGAAGAGAGGCTCTGCTTTCCTGCCTTTTTCAGGGACTAGGGACCACCTGTATTCCTTGACTTGTACCCCTCTCCCACTGTCAAAGCACATCCCTCCAATTACACAGTCACCATATTCCCCGTCTCCCCTTCCACAGTCAAATCTTTCCAGACTTCCTCTTAGAAGGACACTTGTGATTACAAGCAGAACTTAACCCAACCTAGGACAATGTCAAGGTGCTTAACTTAGCCACACCTACAAATCCTCTTTGCCATGTAACTCATTCACAGGTTACAGAGATTAGGATCCGAGCACCTGTGACATCAATTCAGCCTACCACACACTCCATAAGCAAGTACTTTGAACATACATTTGCAAAACTAAGCATATTAAAATGTTGTTTTAATCAAATATCTGTATTCCAGTACTAATACCAATAAATTACAGAATATGAAAATGAAACGAAAATATATTCTATACCATGGTATTTGAACAAATAATTTTTCACTTGGTTATAAATAGAATAGACTGAATATGCTTTATGATTTTTTAAATCACAAATTAAAATCTGTGATGCAATAATATGAAATGCTGTTTTCAAGTGAAGTTTAATCTCAAAAATAATTTGTTTTAATGACTTTTAAAGCTGAAAAAAGAAAGGTTACAAATATGTCCAGATCCAAATGGGAAAGGATTCTTGTTTTCCACTTCAATCCACCAATTAAAATTATAGTTTCTTAAAATTCACCTAGTAACTTCCTATTTTCCCAATTTTCAATCCATCCTTACAAATATATCACGCAGGGACGCCTGGGTGGCTCAGTTGGTTAAGCAGCTACCTTCGGCTCAGGTCACGATCCCAGCATCCTGGGATCCAGTCCCACATTGGGCTCCTTGCTCAGCAGGGAGCCTGCTTCTCCCTCTGCCTCTGCTTGCCACTCTTCCTGTGCTCGCTCTCTCTCTCTCCCTCTCTGACAAATAAATAAATTTTAAAAAAAAAATTTTTTTTAAATCTTAAAAAAAATACAAAACAAATATATCACACAATTTTTCATTTTCAGCATCTTTAATAATGGATCCACATTTCACTTTCTCTCTTTATTTGGAGAATTAGAAAATTCTCCATTCAAGTTTTTAAAGTCTGCTTATGTTAGAGGTTTTATATGTGACACACTTAGATCATTCTTAGCAACACATTCATGTAATGAGGAATATACACATTCATTTTTAAAATGTTCTTTCCACAATAAGATCACCTGGAAAGCAAGTTCTTTTGCAGTGCACAAAAGTGTCATCTTCACCTTGGAAATATCTGAGGGAATATGCTAAAAAAAGAAAAAAAAAACCACTCCTGATTCTCACTGAAAGCTTGGAGCACTTAAATTTTTGTAAAATTAAGCACTTTAAGTATTTTGCCACAAGAACATAAGAAGACTGTTCATGATATAGTCATTGCATATTTCATTATAAAGTACTACTAATATCTTATATTCTGGCTCCAACTTTTTTGCTACAATAGCTTGCCTATGAAAGCAGCTGTGAATTCCACATAAGGAGCTATTTCTGTGACCTCACCCCAGGATTTTTATTTTATTTACAGTCAAGCAGCCCCACTCCACTAGTGATTCTACCTGCCCACTTCCCTACATGAATACCAGACTCAATTCCAAAAACTCCTTGCGTTTACATGAGACTCTCAATACTATTGAGAATATGTCTTTCTCCATGTTTCCATTTTTTAAATTTTTTTTAACAAAGTAGCTCTTCATGATTTTCATTGTTGAAATAGAATCGATGCAGTTCTATAGCAGATCTCCCTGCTGCGTAATATGTCAGATACTTCTTTCACTCATTTAGTAACGTTTTCCACACATCTTCCAATCATATTTCCTGGCATAAGAATGCATCTTTGCATCTGACAATACAGTTTCCTAGTCCTACTTCAGCCTGTTTTAGGACTCCCAAAGGAATGTGACATTTTGTCTTCTACTATTAGAGAAGACAGTAGGAATTTCTAAATATTTTTCAGCAATACACAAGTCCCAGGATACTCAAATTTCATGATCAAATTTTTAGTTCTAAAATACCTTACTAACTGCAATGACCACATGCTCTCATTAGATTAATATATACGGCTCAAGGAACAACTGAACCATAAGATATGTAGTTAAAATGGGGCGCCTGGGTGGCTCAGTGGGTTAAAGCCTCTGCCTTCGGCTCGGGTCATGATCCCGGGGTCCTGGGATCGAGTCCGACATCGGGCTCTCTGCTCAGCAAGGGAGCCTGCTTCCTCCTCTCTCTCTGCCTGCCTCTCTGCTTATGATCTCTGTCAAATAAATAAATAAAATCTTAAAAAAAAAAGATATGTAGTTAAAATACTCTAAGTCCATATATACCTTCTGATAGATTTGAGTGTTTTTTTACCATTTTCTTATCAGCTCTATTTACTGTCATTGTTTGACCTTGTAATATACCTGGCAAAGAGTTTGTGATAGAAATAAAAATACCAACTCTTTAATTTTCCTTTTTCATTTGCACTTATACTGCTAGGATAGTTTTCAATTTGTGTGCCTATACAGAATATCTTAATGCCAACTGTTCACTTTTTGAGCTAATTTAGATAGAACTAGAATTTCTGATAGTAATGATCATCATCATAATGGCTAACACTCAGCTGATGCCTACTCTGAGCCTGTTAACTGTTGTGAAGCACTTGATATTTATTAACTCAATTCATCTAGAAACTTACAGAAGATGGATATCCACTACACTGTTATGATATACTAAAATCAAACAAATCCTAATTGTGGACCTCCTGATCATCTACATGATATTTCGTATACTTTAGGCAACAAATAATGGTGATGTGTAACCAAATGTCATTCAAACCAAGAAAGAAAGAGACTGTCAATGTGTGTCACGATTGCTAAAGAAGTCTGGTTTCTTGTTTTTTAATAAAAATAATATAAAGAGCTACTATAATATCTTCCTACAGCCACCGAATGGTCTGTATATCACCTAGAGGCAAGACTTTAGACTGGAGACCATTACTAGAGATAGTGGTAAAAGTCTATTATGCTATAGACTACAATAAGCGAGTAATAATATTGAACAGATAGTACAGTTGACTGAAGGCTCATACTTTAAGATAGTTATTAATAGTTCAAATATAAATTACAAATATATATACTTATATGCCACTTATATATGTTACAAATATATCTGTTATATACATTTTATATATCTCTCTCTTATATATACATATATATATAATGTGGTATCAAACTGTATCTAGTACTAGAAGCAACAGTTCCCAGGATCTATATAAGTATCAGAAGGAATAAGGCAGACTCTAAGATCAAAGCACTGAATATTTCAGGGGCCATGAAATTTGACAGAATGCTAACAAATATGAAAAACAGGAACAAAGTTTAAATGAGCTTAATAAATAAGTGATAAAGTTCAATAAACAAATAAATATAAACAGAGGCTAAAATCATAATGAACATATTCATGATTACAATTTCAGAATTACTGTAGAAGTTCATGTCTGTTCATGTGACCTTGTCACCATTATACTATGAAAACCCAGACCAGCATTTCCTGTTGCTTTTCGATTTATGAACACCTATGCATTCACTACTGAGTGAAACATTTATTTCCTGCCAAAGACAATTCATCATGTTGTAGTCTGAAAGACATGGGTTAGAATTCTGGCTCTGCAACTCAGCTACTGTGTGCCCTTGGGTCAAACACCTAAACTCTCTGACCTTTGGATTTTTCCTCGTGATGTAGAAAGTGAAAGAACACAGAATCCCTGATACACCATGGGCACGCAACAGGTGAAATTAAGGTGATTATTCTAAAGCTTTTAAGGTAGGAAAGAAAATACCAGCTGGGTTCAAGTACAGTAGACAAATGGCATCGTATCACAACGAACACACTACAGAGAAAATAAACTCAATATCGCTCCCAACATATTGCTAATTTCTCAGGTACAAGTTAATGAAAGTGTTGGGGTATAATTGTGTACCTCATAAAAGTTAAAATTATCATTCATTAAAATATATGTTATTATTATAATGAGTCATCATTTTAAGGCATGACGGATACAGAAGAAAGGATGTACTAGAACTTGGCCCAAATTTTCATCTTGATAGATGTAAACAGATGATCAGAAAATTATTAAAATGGCATTTAATCTGATATGCTACTGTAGGTGAGTATGACTGATTATTCAATAGTCCAATCTTAGAAATATTTTAAGTTTCTCTCCTCAGTTTGTAAGTCATTCATTTCTTTAACCATGTACTTGTTCTTCTGCTTATTAGAGTGGCACTGGCAAAACAGCAGTTAAGAGAAAATTCATTTATTGCTAACATTTTCTCTATGGCCAAAGTTTGCAGACTAGGCTCCAACCAATACCTTCTAGGTCCGCCCAGTCTAATTGAGTTAGTACTGTATTCTGAAAAGAATGTATATAAGGAAGTATATGTTTTAAATAAAGTGAACACCCAACCTATGAATCCATGAAGCAGGTTAAAACACACATTATAAGTGATTTGGGAGGTCCTTGTGTACCTCTAACCAACAGCATTCCCTTGCTTTTCTTTTAAGATTATCACAAACTTATTTTTGTAGACCTACACAAGATATTGTTTAAATTTGCTGGGGTTTGCCCTTTAAATAATGAGAAACAAGGTATATATTCTTTCCTAGTTTTTTTTCGGTGGTGCAATACTACATTATTGAGATTCATCCATAGTGGTGTGACTACCTGTAGTTCACTTTTTTTTGCTCTAGAGTCATCTGCTTAGAACCGTAGCTCAATTTATTTACTCCATTTATTTTCTTGTTTCCAATTCTTTCTGCATCAACAGTACTACAACATTCTTAAAGGGTTTCCTTGTGCACACATGCAAATATTTTCCTAAGATATGTACCTAGAATGAAAAACCCAAGTTGTAGGGCACCCACATCTGAGTTTACTAGGTATGGTTTTCCAGTATACATTCCTGCCAGGAGTGGGCCAAAACTCCTATCACTCCGTGTTCTTGCCCACGATAGTGCCAATCTGTGAAACAGCACCTCACTGTGCTCTAAGTTTTCAGGTCACCAATTATTAATGAGGCTGATAATGTTTCCATAGTATCATGGCCCGTCTGTATATTCCTCTTGAAATTCCTCTTCCTGTGTATCTCTCTGTTTTCTTGGGTTTTGTTTTGTTTTGTTCCCTATTAGGATATTTGTCATTCTGTATTGATTGACAGCAATAGTCAATGTATTCTGGACACTTCTAGGTCTTGAATTTTATGTTTGGACATGCAGCAAATCAAATAATAAAATTGGGTTTTGCTAAAATTGGTAGTTTATTCTGTTTACTTTCTTGTTAAAATACATTTTCATAAAATACTTGGCTTTTTTTTCAGATTTTTATTTTTATTTATTTGAGAGAGAGAGAGAGAGAGAGAGCACGAGCAGGGGAGAGGCAGAGAGAGAAAGGGAGAAAGAGACTCCCTGCTGAACAGGGAGCCTGATGCAGGGCTCCATCCAAGAACTCTGGGATAATGACTTGAGCTGAAGGCAGATGCTTAACTGAGCCACCCAAGCACCCGAAAATACATGGCTCTTCAGCGTTTGAAATTATTCCCCATTCTGGATACTCATATACACACACACATACAACTAATGTACACATAAAGAGAAAACCTTCATCACCTGTATTTTGAAAACTTGATCCCAGGTTCCCCACACCTAGAAATGGAAGAAGGCATAAGATAACAGTCATAGGGGTGCAACCACTCTGGAAAACAGCATGGAGGTTCCTCATAAAATTGAAAATAGAGCTACCCTATGACCCAGCAATTGCACTACTGGGTAATTACCCTAAAGATACAAACGTAGTGATCCAAAGGGGCACATGCACCCGAATGTTTATAGCAGCAATGTCTACAATAGCCAAACTATGGAAAGAACCTAGATGTCCATCAACAGATGAATGGATAAAGAAGATGTGGTATATATATACAATGGAATACTATGCAGCCATAAAAATAAATGAAATCTTGCCATTTGCGACGACGTGGATGGAACTAGAGGGTATTATGCTTAGCAAAATAAGTCAATCAGAGAAAGACAACTATCATATGATCTCCCTGATATGAGGAAATGGAAAGGCAACATGGGGGATTTGGGGGGTAGGAAAAGAATAAATGAAACAAGATGGGATCGGGAGGGAGACAAACCCTAAGTGACTCTTAATCTCACAAAACAAACTGAGGGTTGCTGGGGGGAGGGGGGTCGGGAGAGGGGGGTGGGGTTATGGACATTGGGGAGGGTATGTGCTATGGTGAGTGCTATGAAGTGTGTAAACCTGGCGTTTAACAGACCTGTACCCCTGGGGATAAAAATACATTATATGTTTATAAAAAATGTTTTAAAAATTAAATTAAAAAAAAAGATAACAGTCAAGGGAACTTAGGATGCAAAGAAAGATCTATTAATAAACAGGCTTTGAAACAGACACCAAATGGCAGAGCACACATGCAGCTTCTGGGCACGGGGCTTACACAGAGATTCAGAATAGCCAGAATGGAGTTTCTCCTCTTTCACACCTAGCAGCAATTTACATTCCTATAGGAGTTTACATATTTTCAATGTACTTTACATACTTTGTATGATGCTCAAAACAATTATAATGGATGAGGAAAAATCAATGATCATTGACACTTCAGAAAGAAGAAAATAAAATGATGAGGGATTTGCCCAAAATGGGAAGAGGCTGGAGAAAAGCCCAGGTCTCCTCACCTCCAGTCCAGGATACCTTCCTCAACATCATACTGCCTTCTCAAATAAGAAACCAACACTGCCAAAGCACAAGAGATGGTGTTTTTTTAAAGTCTGATTCATGGATGAATATTCGGTAAAATCCTTTTATGAGCAGTAGATACTAGTGCTCATAAAAGGATTATATCATACTTGGAAGAATTCTATGGTAAAGTGAGGTCCATTAGAGTTGCCAAGATAGAATTAGCATACAGTAACACATATCCCTCCCACACCACTCACCCCCTACAAGGTCACGATCTCCCCTAACCATAGATCTCTTACCCTTCCAGAAAATTTATACCAAAAAATAAAACATGGCTATGGTGGTGTGAATTAGTAAATTATCTGATAACTAGGACTACAAAGCTGGATAAAAGATACTTGGTCTTGTGAGTCCATATTCGGCAGCAATATGACAGCCACGTACTTCCTCCAATAGATTTATCACAACCTTCTGTCTTCAATTCTTTAGCAAATAGTAGACAATATTTAGAACCCTCTTAAAACATAAGAAATTACCAGTTCCAGTACTAAATATTTGCAACCTTGAGGTTTACAGGGATGAGAGGTACGTATTCAATTGAGGAGGACCTCAGATGAGTACAAGGTAGAGAATAGCAAGGTTAATTTTTTAAGCTCCAAGCAGAATTTTAATTGAGATTATAGTTTTGTTTCATTTGTTTTTTAAATCTCCTAATTATTTGGTTTACTGGTGTTTAAGGAGTTTAACACAATTGACTGGTTATTACAAAGTTGGCATATGTTTAAATCAAAGCCGTATGTCACAACATTCACAACATACCCACTCCCTTCCCCTTGGGGAACAGGAGTCCTTATCAACTCAATTCTAAAAACATTTAATCAGTACCTAGTATATGGCAAGAACTCTGCTTTTACATTACATTTATTTCAAGTATCATAAGACAGTTACAAAGACTCAGTTATACCTAGGACTGACTGGCAGAAAACTCAACAGACTTCACAAATGCCCGGATGTCCTCTCAGCACCAAGGGAAAAAGGATGGGACTCAAGAGCAAGTTTCTAAGTATTTTCTTAAAAAGTGGAGAAGTAACATATATCCCTACTGGCACCAACTAATTCCATCATAATAGCCATCTGATGACAAATTGTAGGAGTATTATCAGGAAAATCAGGATGGAAGTTCTTTGCCTAAGTCAACATCAAAGATCTTTGTTTTGTGAGTTGCCAACAAATCATGACAGTCAGTGGATGTACATGACCACTGCAAAGTTTGCAGCAGAGCAGAGCTACTCAATATGCTAGCTAGCCACAGGGGTGATGCTTGGTCCTCTGCAATTTTTAGAATAAAGACATTAGATAAATACCGAAATTACATATACCTACACATCAACTTGGATGCAGAGTCCAGCTTACCCCCCGACAAGAGCTATGCATAACAGACTAAGGGAAAATGAGAGAGCCAGAACAGCAATTGGAAGGGGGAAATTAGAGATTTCCAAAAGTAACCAGATTCCCAACCAGGCAGAGAACTCCTAGCAGCTCTGTTAGTTATGACCTAAACCCTCTTCATCAGAACAATAGGTAAGAGCCCACTCAATCTTTCATTGTTTGTCCAGGTATCACCTTACTGGATTCTATCAATATTCTCTGTAAGCCCCTATATTATAGCTCTTAGGTATGTTCTAACTAAGGCTTAATGAAGTGCTTCACGTCAGATGACCTGTTCAAATCCTGACAGAGAGGAAGTGAAAACCCTTGCCCAAAATCAGCCTCCCAAAGTCAAGAGCAGCCCTTTCTCTCTTCCGCCATGGAGACGAGAATGCTGCATGAGTCAACCATATTCTTCAACTCGAGAAATCAAAATGATAGGTGGCATCTCACAAAGGAAATTATTTTCCAAACATCATTCCAGGTTAAATCTTTGTGCTTTCCATCGTAGCGATTTAAAACACATTACGAATTTGTCAGCAGCTCCAGGATCCACAGCCTTGGCATAATTAAAATCCATTAGTTTGGTTCACAGTATTATGGCATCACATGTGCTGTGAAAACATATTCTCCTAAAAGCCCTTAGGAGGACATTAAACATTCACAACTCACAATAAAAACTTAGCAGAACATGTCAAAGAGTAAAACTTTTTATCAGCAGATGGTGTAACTCAACCACCACTGGGATACTATACTTAGATCCAGCCAGTCCTGTTTATGACTCTGAACTAATGGAAGTAGGAAAATGATTGCAGGGGCCTCAGAAAACCTCTTCTGGCCCAGAATTCCACCATGCCAAAGTGTCGTCAAGGGGCTGAGAATTTTCCACTGCACTTCTGAGAGAAGCTGCATGTTCAAAGACCCCTCCCCCCACCACCACACCTAATGACTTTTTTTTTTTAAGAGAGCGTGTTGGGGGTAGGTGGGTAGGGGGTGGTATCTTAAGCAGGCTCCACACCCAACAAAGAGCTTGATGCAGAGGTGACCTCAGAACACTGACATCATGACCTGAGTGGAAATCAAGAGTCAGATGCTTAACCTGCTGAGCCACCCAAGCACCTCCCAATGACCTAATTTTGTATCATTCCTTCTCTTTATTAGTAACTCTCTACAGCTCGTATCTTACACTTTCCTTCTCCTATACTCAAATTTGCTCAAGTTTCATCATCCTTAGCCCCTTTCTCTCTAGCAGAAGGTCACCTTCTGGGAGTCACATTAGAATAAAAACACTCTGGCCAATGAGAACTCTCAGTTCTCACTGAATAAAGAGGGGGAATTAAGAGGGGGAACCGGAAAAGTTGATAGCATTTTAAGAATTTAAGCTAAGACTACGAGTTTAGAGCAAAATCTATGTAGATCTAGGCAATAAAAAAAACTCTAAAAATTGTACTTTAAGCATTCATCATTTTAAGAAAGATACCTCTAAGCACATTCATATAAATGATAAATAGTTTACAACAATGACAGGCACATATATGGTACAAAAACAAAGGAACACTGACTCTCACAAAAGTATCTTTTTTTATATATATAAAAATTTTTATATAAATATAAAAATCATTCACCCTGTTATATTGCTGCAGTGGCCTCAAAGGAAACAGAAAGAAGTGAATGACGTCAAGGTAAAGGATTTCAATTCCCTAAGAAGATGAGGAGAATTTGAAAACCAACACAAAAACAACACTACATCTTCCAGACACACAATGTATTTGTAGATCACTGAATGATCACCACAAAGAAGAATCTGATTGGTTAAGGGAACAGTAACCCTTAATCACTGAAGAAATGGATGATTCAAATGCATCAGTAAGCATCATTATAATATATAAAAAATATATGACAAAAAAACTTAGTCTTTTGAAAGGAAACGATTACTTAATTTATACATGTGTGGCCCCAATATATGATGAATACGCCTTTCACAGTGAAATTCTCAACACGCGTTCAGGGTACTTTTTTAAAACCAAGAAACTTTGAAATTAAAATTATTGGAGTTGAAGAGTGGCTCCATTGCTCTCAACTTATTCTTAACCAAACCACCACTTTATACTCCCAAGGGACTCGATTCTACTGCAAATGCTGGGGCACCTAGGTGGCTCAGAGGGTTAAGTCTCTGCCTTCAGCTCAGGTCATGGTCTCAGGGTCCTGGGATCAAGCCCCAAGTCGGGCTCTCTGCTCGGCGGGGAGGCTGCTTCCCCCCCCTCTGCCTGCCTCTCTGCCTACTTGTGATCTCTCTCTCTGTGTCAAATAAATAAAAATCTTAAAAATAAATAAATAAAATAAATTCTACTGCAAATGCTTTAAAACTACTTGAAATAGTTGTTCTTCCAGGGTTTTACAAGTGCACTGAAGAATTTAACCCCGAACACCCACCTTTACCTTATTTTCTGTAGGTAGGCTACTGTACAAATGGAGGATGGTGGTTTTAATCTTTATGTAAGTCATTACTTTGTGTTAAAACACACTAAAGAACTAATGCCTTACCTGTTCCTGCAGCTTGCTAGAGCACAGCACAAAGATTACCTTCAGCCCCTCCCTCTAATTATTTAAATCCATGCATGAGCCTCATGGCTTTGTCTTCCTTTGTTCTTTTCCTTCCTTTTCTTTACAAATCAATCTTCTCCCTCTCAAGAATTTCTATTCCTGGGATGGGGTTTTCCATTACCTTCACTTTTCTTTCCTCTCCCACATAAGAAATATGACTATAATTACATCTTTGCTTTCATCATTTGTATTTTTGACAACTATTTTGTTCCTCTTACATTCCTTACTTTTTCCAAATACATTCACCTATTAAAAGTTTCCAAAAGTGGGATTTTATTTTTTAAAGATTTACTTATTTATGGGGGTGGGAGGTAACAGAGAGATAGATATCCAAGCACTGAGAATGGAGTCCTACACGGGGCTTGATCACACAATGCCGGATCACACCCTGAGTTCACA
Source organism: Mellivora capensis (assembly GCA_004024625.1). Lineage (NCBI taxonomy): Eukaryota > Metazoa > Chordata > Mammalia > Carnivora > Mustelidae > Mellivora > Mellivora capensis. The sequence goes on from PISX010017026.1 coordinate 41,920, forward strand.
AAGCCAAGGTCACAACCAAGAGTCATATGTCCAACTGAATGTTGAATGAATGCACTGAATTCACTGAATGCATCACCCACGCACCCCAAAAAGTATGATTTTTTTTTTAACTCATCATCCACTTTTGTCTTTTACCGCTACAATTCAACTGAAGTATTTACATTTAACTCACCATCCATTCTTTCAATTTTTTGGACAATAAGTATTCCAAGAAAGATTCTGATAATCTTAGAAGACAAAAAAACAAAACAAAAAGCTGTCACTTTTGCTGAGTCATGATCCCCTGAGGTACCAAAAAATGCTGGAAGTGCTTAACCTGAGGCCCCTTCTCTGGAACTGATGAAGTTCTAGAACATAGGTGAGGTTGGGTGGGGTGAGGTCCAGAGCCGATGACCAATAAAGAACTCTTGAGACGTCTTTGGTGCAAAATGGTGATTTATTAAAGCACGGGGACAGGATCCGTGGGCAGGAAAAGCTGCTGCCCTAGGGATGTGAGGAGTGGTCTATTATATACTTGTAAGTTGGGAGGGGGTTGGGGATGGCATAAGTCTCTGAGGAATTTTGGAAGTAAGGTTTCTAGGACCTTGAGGGGCTAGCTATTGTCTGGGGAAAAGGTTATTCATTGCCAGTAATAAAACCTTCTCCTGAGACCCTTTAGATGTGTATCAGTGGGCCATATGCTTTGGAATGATTGTGGACACTGTCTTGGAGCTTTAGATAAAGTTTCCTAAAGGAATTGTTAAAGTAGACTTACAGGATCCTGGTTGGGGGTACGGGGTTGGTCAGGGTAGGATTATCCTTTGCCCTTAGCAAAGCCTTATGGTGGAGGTCACTCTGCCTGTTTTAAGGGCTTGTCAGTAGGTAAAGAAATTTAATAATTATTCTTCCGCCTCTGTGTCCCACATCAGCATGACTGCTAATTCCCCTGGTGATTCTGACCCAAACCCGTGACTCTCAAGTCTATGTCGCTGAATCGGACCTCTCCTTAGTACTCCAGACTACCACTAAGCTGCTTATTTGACATTCTCTACTCAGATGTCAGAAACCTGCCATAGTCAAAACAGAACTGAATATTAATGTCTTCCTTTCTCTGTGCTTTCCACCAATGTTCCTCATCTCAACAATATGCTCAAATCCAAAAAGCTTGGATTCCTCCTTTTCCTTTATTCTAACAAAGATTCTGAATTCAACCACTTCTAGAGCCTTTGCTACTACCCCAGTTCAACCTACCATCATCCTTGGTCTTCTACAAATCCCTCTCTTTGCAGCAACTAGCACGAAAATTAGAAACATAAATCATGTAACACATTTGCTCACAACTACCCAATGGTTTTCTACTGAAATTACAATAAAAACCAAATTTCTTAGTCTAGTTTGCAAAGTACTTGATGACTTGGCCCCTGCCCAACTCTCTGACATCATCCTATCTCATCCTTTCCCATGCTAGACGCCAACCATGTCAGCCATTTTCTGTGCTTTAAACTGTCCACACTCCCCCTCAGCTTAAGAGTCTTCACACCATGTCTCCAACTGCTTACACTGCTCCTTCCTCTATACCTCCAGGGACTCGCTCCTTCTAGTGATTCAGCCCTCAGAAAGGCCTCTACAACCAAGCCAATCTAATGGAGCTATCCCATCATTTTACTACCACCTTACTTATTTTAACATTCTCTATGGCATATATCACCAACGTGACAAAACTGTTCTTTTCATCCACTCAAATGAACTCTGTCTCAATCACTGCTCTATACCCCATGATTTCAGACACTGCTTGGCACACAGTAGATAGGTATTCAGTGTTCACTGAATGAATGAGTTTTAAGAATTTATTTTAAACACCAACCAAACTATGAATGGCATGGCATTGATTTTTCACCCTTTTTATACAAAGTTATCACATATACTAAAAGATCTCAATCAAACTTACCTATTTTAGACCATTTTCATGGAAATTTTAACCAGGAGAGAAGATTCAAATGCCACATTACAATGTTCAAAATATTCCAGAAACTACAGTACCTCCAAACCCTACATGATATTAATTACACATTCTAAATTATTATACTTTCAATAATTAACGGAAATACAGACAGTCCAAACCTCAATGTCTAAGTTATCCAAAATATCCTGTTTTTCTAGGATTAAGGAATTTAATCTCCATGTTGTGTGACTTTTATTGGCAATGTGAAATGTATCACCGAGGCCTCCTATGGTTTTTTCCTCCAAATTTTTTGGACTGCTTTCCTTCTGTACCAACACAAATCAGGTTTTTTACTACCTTACACACAATGCTGCAAGAATTATTCTTTCTTTTTTTTTTTAATTTCTTTTCAGCGTAATAGTGTTCATTGTTTTTGTACCACACCCAGTGCTCCATGCAATACATGCCCTCCTTAATACCGACCACCTGGCTCCCCTAACCTCCCACCCCTCCCCTGCCCCTTCAAAACCCCTCAGGGTGTTTTTCAGAGTCCATAGCCTGTCATGGTTCACCTCCCCTTTCAATTTCCCTCAAATCCCTTCTCTCCATCTCCCCATGTCCTCCATGTTATTTGTTATGCTCCACAAATAAGTGAAACCATATGAAAATTGACTCTCTCTGCTTGACTTGTTTCACTCAGCATAATCTCTTCCAGTCCTGTCCATGTTGCTACAAAAGTTGGGTATTCGTCCTTTCTGATGGAGGCATAATACTCCATAGTGTATATGGACCACATCTTCCTTATCCTTTCGTCCGTTGA